>PVHX01021972.1:0-28659 GCA_004024805.1 Geosciurus inauris | reverse complement strand
ATATTGTCATAGTGCAGTCTCTACCAGAGAGTTGAAGTTTGGAAAGCACCATTGGTATCAAGTGTGACTTGTTCCAGCAATTCAAGATGGAATCAGTTTATTCTATTAGATACAGGATGGTAAATGGCTTGGACCTAGGGATCAGTTTAAGAATGCTGTCCTCTCCACCTTCAGGATTGAGGGGATCTGGACTTCCAGAGCCATTATTTCTACAATAGTGAAGCCAGATGGGATAGCAAGCAGAATGTGTGCTTTGCAGCCTGATAGATCTAGACTCGGTTTCCTCATCTGTCTCTTAACAGCTCTGTAATCTTGGGTAGGTCATTTAGCTTCTTTGATCCCTGGCTTCCTCATCTGTACAATGGTAATAATAATAATAATTACTTTGTTGCATGCTCATGAGAATTAGAGGTATTTCTGCAAAGCACCTACAGTGCACACAGTAGGTGCTCAATAAACAAATGCTGCTTATGATGAACGTGTGTGCAGACTGAGGAGACTGTTCCAGATAAAAAATGGATCACTTTCTGTAAATAAGGCTTGAGAAGAAGAAGGGTAGAAGGAATGGGAGATGAATACTTTTGGGGGGAAATCTGACTAGATCTCTGAGGGAATAAGAAAGAGGAGTAGAAGTCCCAAAGTCCCAGGCAGATCTCAGTTTATGTGGTAGGCAGTGTTATTCAATTTTGACTCAAGAATATGGGCTCTGGGGCTGGGATTGTAGCTCAGCGGTAGAGTGCTTGCCTCGCATGCGTGAGGCCCTGGGTTGGATCCTCAGCACCACATACAAAGCAATAAAATAAAGACATTGTGTCCATCTACAACTAAAAAAAATATTAAAAAAAAAAAAGAATATGGGCTCTGGGCTGGGATTGTAGCTCAGTGGTAGAGCGCTTGCCTTGCATGCATGAGGCACTGGGTTCAATCCTCAGCACCACATAAAAATAAATAAATAAATATAAAAGAAATTTTTTAAAAAAAAGAATATGGGCTGTGAGCCAGGTGTGGTAGCGCACTCTTGTAACCCCAGCACTTTGGGAGGCTGAAACAGGAGAATCGCGAGTTCAAAGCCAGCCTCAGCAATGGTGAGGTGCTAAGCAACTCAGTGAGTCCCTGTCTCTACATAAAACACAAAATAGGGCTGGGGATGTGGCTCAGTGGTTGAATGCTCCTGAGTTCAAACCCCAGTACCAAAAAATAAATAAATAAATAAATAATAATATGGGCTGTGGTAGCTGAATATAGTGGCACATGCCTGTAACCCCAGGGGCTTGGGAGGCTGAGGCAGGAAAATTAAAAGTTCAAGGCTAGCCTCAGCAGTTTAGCAGAGACTCTAAGCAACTTAAACAGATCCTGTTCAAAAAAAAAAAGAGGGGGTGCTGGGGATGTAGCTCAGTGGTAAAGCATTCCTGTGTTCATTCCCCAATACAAACATATATGGGCTGTGACTTTAGTAGTCATGTCAATATCAGATGGTGACTATCTCTTGGAAAACACCCAGTAAGTGGGGATAAAAGGGCTGGAAGCAGAGGAATGAAATCTAGGGGGATTTGGAAGAAAGGTGGTGATAGGCAGGGCAGAAAGTCAGAATGACTGAGAGTTTCCAGGGACAACACTGTTACTGTTGAATTTCATGCTGATGAGTCACAGGCAGATGCAGGGTCATTGCTCTGGGGAAGCCCAAGTGGCTGTGGTGTGGGGAAGTAGAGTTAAAGGGGGGAGTAGGGTGAAAGTGGGCTAAGGTGTCTGCCATCTTTTTCCCTGTTGCTTTCCAGGAAAGATGGACAGCACTGGGAAGATAAAGCAATATGGTGCCTATATATGGAAGAGATGCGATCCCTCCATTCACATCAGACCCCACGGCCAGCTTTAGCTCCACAAAAAGCAGTAAATAAGGCAACAATAGGCAGTTGGGAGGGGAAGAAAGGAATGCCAAGGAGTCCAATCAGTCTTATTAAGAATCAGAGTCACCGAAGTCAGGTCGGGACTCCGGTCTGGACATGAAGAATCCCTAACTGTGCTTCAAAGGTGGCTCTGAACTGGGATGCAAACCCAACTAGCCAGGATTCGCAGGCTGAATGGATGGAGATATAACTGTCTTGAGAAAGGGTTAGTTTAGTCATAGACACAAAGATTCTTGTGAATCTGTATTGCAGAGTCCCAAGTACAGGGAAGAAGGAAATCTCAGTTGATCAGAAATCTCAATCCCTGATGCCAAGGAAGTGCCTGCTGGCTTCCAAATGCCTTTCCTTCACCCAGCAGGGCAGCTGGGGAAACTGAGGCTTAGAGTGACCTGATCCACCAAGGTCAGTTTAGCAAGTACCGGAGTGCAGAGCTTAGGGTAGAATTTAGGTCCGTGAACTTCTAGTCAAAGATCCTTGTGCATACATATGAAGTCAACAAACATTTCTGGGAACAGACTTATTTAATGATGACCACAAGGATAACTTTCCATTACCCTGTGCTAACCAGGGGCACCTGGGCTTAGTATTTTTAGGCACAATTTCCTTAATTCCCTGGGGAAACACTCCCAAGTTGTACCAGATTGTCTAGATAAGGAAATTGAGCCTTAGAAAAGAGGGAGATGCACAAAAGAATCAGACATGGTCTCTAGATAAGAACGTGTGCGTCGTGTTTGGGGGATGTGTTTGGGGGAGACCCACGCACATACACACATATTGATTTTCAAATGGCTTGTGGATTTAAACTGTTTTATAGTTACACTTTAGTGTGTCCCAAACAAGAATGAAGGACGGGTAAACCAACAAGAGGGAATGAAGGATATAGAGGGGAGATTAAATAAGCCTAAAAGAGGATTTGGCTGTAAAAAGCGAAAAAGGTGACGGCAAAGCGCATAGGGGAAATCAACCCAGCAACGAAAGAAATAGGGAAATTGATCAGAAATCCTCTGCAAAAGAAAGGGTCACCTCGGAAGATGAATGTCACTGGGCTTGGGAGGCAGCAATCAGGCAAGGAGCACGGAGCTACCTTGAGTACAAACAGGGCGGGAAGTCGGGGGATCCTGAGACCCCTGAGGTGTCTCAGGATCTTGACCCATCCGGATCTCGAGAGTTCTTAGGTGAACGCCGAGAAAGCTCTGAAATTCTACGCAAATGATGTATTGTGTACGTGCATTTGTTTTTCTCAAAAGAATTCAAGACCCTTCCCCAAAGTTAAACATTCAGGTTTGAATCGGTAAGAACTGATGGCAAGGGCTCGCCCAATTCTTTCCCAAAATGTCCCTTTCCAGGGCCATTCGGACACCTCTATCCAGGCTTCAGAACCCGGTGCTCCAACGCGAGAGAGTCAGGAGGAGGCAGAGTACCTCCTGGACCGAGAGGAGGGGGAGGCGTGTTAGGCAGTGGACTTAGGAAATGCTGGGGTTGCCGCCTAAGGGGAGGTGGAAGGTGAGCGCAGAGGGGGCCTGGGAGATGAGTAGGGGCCAGCAGAGACCTTTGAGCTAGGACGAAGTTCGTCGGGGGTGGGGGCGGGGGTAGGAGGTCATCCAGAAACGTGAATGACCTGAAAGGGAGAACTAGAAAGCGAGAGGGGAAAGGACCGGGGAGGATGCGGGGAAATGGTGAACGAGCGCAGCCAAGACAAATTTCCCACGGCCTCGGCCTGAGTGTGGACTGGCCACATACTTGGCGCTCCATCCTGTTTCCTTCTCTTCTTAGTTACGGGACAGCGCTGTCCGGCCCCAGCGGGTAGGTCAAGGGCGGCCAAAGCAACCGGCGCCCTAAGGGTAGTTCTGTAAGACTCCCAGGACCTGCCCCCCTTCATTCCCCCAGGGTCTGAACCGCGTCCTCTTTCAGAAGGAGCCCGCTCGAGGGCAATTTTCCACTCGTTCGGGCGGGTCTCAGAACCTGGGAAACACCGCGGGCGGGCCCCCGGCACTGGGAGTGGAGGGGACCAGGGAGGAGCAAGGGAACAGGCGGGATACGGCCTAGTTAGCCGTCCCTCCCCTTCGCCTGCCCGCCCCCTCCTCGCAGCCGGGCTGGGCTTCTGGTCCCGCCGAGCCCGCAAGGGTTAAAGGCGGCGGCAGGTGAGGTGGGCGGGGCCGCGAGTTCGGGGGAAAAAGGAGCGCAGGGGAGAGGATGCAGGCAGAGAGCGCGGTGAGTCACGGGCGGAGCTGGCCTCGCTCGCTCGCTTGCTCGCTCGCAGGCTCCCGCCCGCCCTCCGCCCTCCCGCCGGCTCTCACCGCCTCGGTCGCCGCTGGTCTCTGGGTCTGGTCGGGGCCTCCCCTAGCCTTTGGCTCCTGACTCTCACCGCCGAGAACCGTCCTTCGCACAGGGCCCATGAGTGCGGGTCTGTAGCCGGTCGTGCCTGCCCGGAGCCCGAGCTCAGCCTCCAGGTAGGAGCCCGGGTCGGGGCCGCCAGGGGTGTGCTGTGTGGAGAGCCTCTGAGAAACACTCGCTCCGAACACGCCGCCGCCTCCGCTGGACTCGGGAGTCGGGGGGGGGGTGACCCTAAAGGATCTGGGGGGCTTGGAGCCTGGGTTGACAAAAATTCGGGCGGACGGGAGAGACTGGAGGGACAGAGGAGGTTGGAAACTGGAGAAACTAGAGCGACTGGGACGTTGAGAACCGAGAGTATGGAAGTCCCGGCCGCTTGAGTGCCGGACATCGGGAAAGGCAGCCGGATGAATGAGACGTAATGGTGTCTCTACTCGCCTTCCCGAATTGGGGAGCGGGAAGCGATGGTGGGTGTCCTGCTCTCCCCTTTTCTGAAACCTATGTAGCAGATCTTGCGCACCAGGCCTGTGCTTTCATACTTTCTGTAAAGGGAGGCTACTCTGGATTCTGGGTCGTCCAAGCCTCCCCATCCCCCAGCCCCTGGGGCAGTTCCCAGGCGCCAAAAGCTATTAGGGTCCCAGGCCTCACTGCTCCCGCCCAGCCCCTTCTGGGTTGCCCCGCCCGGGCCTGAGGCTTCGTTCCTGCTGCTTCACCCGGTTCCTTTCTTGTGGTGAGGCAGCCAGAGTCTGAGTAGGCGCCCCAGCTCTCCTCTCCCTGCCTCTCCCAGGCTATCAATGCCACCTCCCTGGTCCCAGAGGCAGAGGGTGGCAAGGTCAGCTGAGCCTTGCTGTGGGAAGAAAACCTTACCCTAAATCACTGGCTTCCTCCCAGGGCATCAGAAAAGGTCCACACAGGAGGTATAAAGCTCCCATGCCTTAAGGAGAGATGATAAGAGGGCAACCTTTAAGTCCACAGATGTGTGATTGAGAAAGGAGGAAAGGATCTTCAGGTTCTTAATGGTTTAGGAAAAGAGTAACAACCAAAAGCCAGGAGAACTGGTTCACAGAGGTTCTGCACAGTACATATTTGTTGACTGAACCAGTAAATGGATATACTTGCTCAAGTCACTGCTCCAAATTTGGCCTGTTTCCTTTTTAAAATAAGAGGGTTCACCAGGAGCAATGGTTCTCAACACTTGGTTCTATATTAGAATCATCTGGGGAACTTCTCAAATGTGTCTGTGCCTGGGATGCAACCCCTATATCATCTTGGCAATTCTTGCTCTTAAGTGATTATGGCATCTCTTGCTGTCCTCCTCTCCCTGAACTCTGGCCCTGCATCTCTTAAAGGGGTGGCAATTGTACCTTCCTGAGCTTGCTGGCAAGCTCTTTTCTGGGTGATCCCCTTCTCTAGGGAATATGACCCTCCCAGCTTCATATCTGAAGGGGGTGGGTAGCAACCAGAGAGTTGGCTGGCACTGGTGTGGGTCAAAACAGGGAAGGGAGATTTGGCCCTCTCTGGTGAGGAGAACTCCCCTGGAAAATGGCACTACAGCTACACCCCAAAAAAGCAAAGTCCCTGCTGGACAGGGGTGCTGGGTGTGGGAGTGGGTTTGGTAGGGATAGGGCAGAGTCAACCAAGCCAGGCAGGAAGCTGAGAAGAGTAGTGTAGTTCAGTGCTCCTTGCTCATCTTGCCTGTGATGGCTCGAGGGCTTTTTCTCCCAAAACTCAGCACTTTTCTCAAGGCAAGTCACCTGAAACTTTGGGTTTCAACAACAGGCCACCCTCCTCTCCCTGTCTGTGTCCTGAGTTAAAATGGGGAAGCTGAGATGCATCTAGATCTTCCATTTGGCATCAGGTCTGCAGGGGAAACTGCCACTGCCCCTTCTCTGACCTGAGCAGCTGGGGTGGGGACTGTTCTAGCATTTTAACCTACTACTCTGGGACCAGCCCAACTTCAGGAATGAGCTGGGTCCTACAAGAGGGCTCACCTAGAGGAAGGGTCCTCCTCTGACCTCTTGAAGGCTCACATTCTCAATCCGTCCTCACACTCCCAAACTCTGAACTAATGATCTTTTTATTTTTTTAAATAATAAAATCCCTCTTTTTAATTTTTTTTAACCTGGGTACCAGAGAGGAACATTTTGCAAGGGAAGGAGGATCGGGGTTACAACAGAAGGAGAGCCCATTATTTTCCTCACCTCTCTTCTTTGCCTCCTTTAGGTTCCATCTGAGGTGCCCCTGACCATCCCTGTCCCCACCCCACCCCGGATCCCGGCAATGCTAACCGCTGTCTGTGGCTCTCTGGGCAGCCAGCACACGGACGCGCCTCACGCCTCTCCACCACGCCTGGACCTGCAGCCTCTCCAAACATACCAGGGCCACACGAGCCCGGAGGCTGGGGACTACCCTTCCCCGCTGCAGCCTGGAGAGCTGCAGAGCCTCCCGCTGGGCCCGGAGGTCGACTTCTCACAGGGATATGAGTTGCCAGGGGCCTCCTCGCGGGTAACCTGCGAGGACCTGGAAAGCGACAGTCCCTTGGCCCCGGGACCCTTTTCCAAGCTCCTACAGCCGGACATGTCACACCATTACGAATCGTGGTTCCGGCCGACGCACCCAGGTACAGAGGATGGTTCCTGGTGGGACCTTCATCCGGGCACCAGCTGGATGGACCTCCCCCACACTCAGGGCGCATTGGCCTCACCTGGCCACCCGGGGGCGCTTCAGGCTGGCTTGGGGGGCTACGTCGGAGACCACCAGCTTTGTGCTCCACCGCCCCATCCGCACCCTCACCATCTCCTCCCAGCTGCCGGAGCGCAGCACCTTCTGGGGCCACCCGATGGGGCGAAAGCCTTGGAAGCGGCTGCGCCGGAGTCCCAAGGGCTAGATTCCAGTCTGGATGCAGTGGCCCGGCCCAAAGGCTCCCGGCGGTCAGTGCCCCGCAGCTCAGGCCAGACAGTGTGCCGCTGTCCCAACTGTCTGGAAGCGGAGCGACTGGGGGCTCCATGCGGTCCGGATGGGAGTAAGAAGAAGCATTTGCACAATTGCCATATTCCAGGCTGCGGGAAGGCCTATGCCAAGACGTCGCACCTGAAGGCGCATCTGCGCTGGCACAGCGGCGACCGTCCCTTCGTGTGCAACTGGCTCTTCTGTGGCAAGCGCTTCACGCGCTCAGATGAGCTTCAGCGCCACCTCCAGACCCACACTGGAACCAAGAAGTTCCCCTGTGCGGTCTGTAGCAGAGTCTTCATGCGCAGCGACCACCTGGCTAAGCACATGAAAACCCACGAGGGCGCCAAAGAGGAGGCTGCCGGAGCCGCCCCCGGTGAGGCCAAGGCCGGAGGTGCAGTGGAGCCCCCCGGGGGCAAAGGCAAACGGGAGTCTGAGGGCAGCTCGGCCCCCTCCAACTGAAGCTCTCTGGTGCCGCCTCCCTGCCGGTGTCCCCAAGGACATCGGAAGAGAGCCCCTAAGTCTCACGTCCTAGTGGGGCAGCTTGATTAAGAGGGGAAGGTGGTTATTTATTGAGGGGGAGAAAGAATGGTGCGGGGACAGGGAGACGGGCGCTAGGGGTTTTTTAGTCTCTGGGGCTGGACCGGTCGCCTTGGACTGTTTAGGCTGCAAGGAGCTGCACATGTCCCTCGGTTGGTTCTTCCCTTCCTCGCTATTTCACTGGCCCCTGGGCCAGGGGTTGGGTTGGAATGGGGCACCCCTGCTGCATCTAGGGGTGGAGAGGACCGGCTGGAGGAGATGGCGCATCCCGGGAGTGGGGCCGGGGTGCTGCAGGTAGCTGTCTGAACATGTCCTAAGCGCGCCTGGGAACCCCAACATAAAAGCGCCTCCGGAGCCGCCCTGCGGCCTGGGTCCCTTTCATTCCCCTTCTCATGCTTCTGCCCCTAGGGTTTCCGGAGAGAGCGCTGAGGGTAGGGGGAGGCCGGGGGTCCCTCTTAGAGGGAGTGTCTATCTAGCTTGGAGAGTTGCTGAAATAACTCCTTTGATGTGCCTCCTTATTAACCCTTCCAGACCTGGTCTGATGGAGCCACAAAGGAAGAAGGGACAGCTTCTAAGTCAGAGTTGTAGGTCGATGACAGAGTGAGATGATGGGTAGAGTGAGCAGAGAAGTCCCTTTCTAAAATGAGAGACAGGAATGGGGGAGGGCTGCAGATGGAAGAAACTAACCTTACCCTCTTCAACTCTGGTTCAGCCCTTAACTCTTGGTCATTTCAAAAAAATAAAGTGCAGCAGTCCACCTGCCCATTCATTAGCCTGAGTAGGTTTTTAAGGCAGTCAATAGCACCAGCTCTGAGCTGATGTAGTTCCTTACTCTAGCTCCCCGTCATTTGCCTTCCCCTTGGGGATGGAAGGGAGAGGGTTACTTAGGCTGGTTGGGGATAAGTGGGAGTGTCCCTGCAGAGGGACCCAACAGTTTCCACCCAATGTGGAGGACCCTGCCCCTGACCTGCCTCTCCTGTCCATCAAGAAACTAAGACCCTACTCTGTTAGCTTGACCCTTCTGAGTTCCTTGCTCCTGCTGTAGAGTTCTCCCCCTCATCTTGAGGGGAGACTTCCTTCCATATGAAGGAGTTGTTCTCCCACTGGAAGGGATTCCAAGAAGTTGTCCAGATCCTTTCCTTCTCCTTTAGATATTAGAAATACATTTGGATTATGATCATGGGGGTGGGAAGGGGAGAAGCCCAGCAGAAGTTGAGCCAGGGGGAGGGAAAAGAAACAGATAAGGGGAAGGGTCTGGCAGGCCACAGGACCCTGGAGCTGGGGGAGTTCCTAGGAGAGAGGTAGGGGCCTTGAGTCCCTCTAACATCCACTTCCCCTTGCTCCCCTCTCTCCACCCAGAGCCCTCTGCAGGGATTAGCTGTGTATTGATTTTTAAGTTATAAGCAAAGGGTATTTTATTTAATATTAGGGCATGTGTGTGTGTGCGTGCATGTGTGTATGTTGTGTGTACACTATGTGTATATGTGTTTCTCTACTGAGCCTGGGGTCTCCCAAGACCCCAACTTGTTCACCTGTCCAAGGTCTAGGGCATAGACTCACAGCATCTCTTCCTCCCTTGGGGATGCTGGAGCCCAGTCCAAGGACTGGGAGCTAAATGGGAAATGGGGGCTGGGATCTGAGTGGGAATGTTTGTGTAGAAAGGGCTCCCCTTGAAAGGGACAGTGTGACTTTCCTTGTGGGACTCATGAACCTGCAGTAGTTTAAGAAGTAAGGTTCTTTCTATATTCTCCCTCTCTCCTCACCTCCTGCTGTCACAACCAGAGGCCCCTTCCTCTCTAGAGCTTTGGGGGCAGGAGGGGAGTTGACTGCGCCTGCAGGTTGCCTGACCAGGTGGAGAGGGGGAGAAAGGAGGGCACCGTGGGTGTAGGATGTCTCTCCACCCATCGAAACCAACCACCCCCTCCCTGTGCTACCAAGTGACCATTCTGAGGGGAACTCCCAAATGGGTGTTGGTAAGGGGACATGGATGTTCCCCCTTAAAGAGGCCCTGAGTCCTAAGGTATGCAGGTGGGGGCTTTGAATAGGTTTTCTTCTGCTCCCCTCTTTTATAGTTCTAGGTTTCTTGACTGCCTGCCCTTCTAGGCAGTTCCCCTAGAGGAAAATGTAGGAATTTTTTTTTTCTTTAACTGCTGTGAACCCATTTTGGGGGGAGGAAGAGGAAGAAACAGCCTGTGTTTTTTATGCAACAATAAAGTCATCAACCACATCATTGCCTCATTTGTCTTCCAGCTCGGTTTCCTTTTTGACAAGGTGTACCTCAACAGTGAGGACCAGGTCAGAGCTGCAGGGCAGGGCGGACACCTCTCTTTGATCCTGCAGCTCCTGGGCAGCCAGCCTCACCTCCATCCATTTGGTTGGGTTGGAGCTGGGGTCTGATCCTGCCCTGGAGGGGCAGTGGGAGGGAGGGACTCCCTTTGGGTTGACAGCCCAGCTGTCTCTGGTTTTCACCTGTGTACGTTTCTAGATATTTCCTTCCTCCTCCATATATAAGCCCCTCTTTCCCTCCCTCTAAGAACCCTGGTTCCTTCCCTTCACAGCAAGAACCAGCCTCTGGCTCCCTCATCCCGCCCCCATGGGTGCGTGCATGTCAGCCGGTCCCTCTGGCTGTGAGTGAGGTGGGGGTGACTGACAGCAATTTCTTCACCCACATGATCCCTATCAGGAGACAAGGCGATGAAAGGCAGCCAAGATATCTGATGGGCTCCTGCCCAGCTGGAAAGTCTGAGGGAAAGGTTGCTACTGCAACTCACAGCTAGAGACCTGCCATGGTTACTCAACTGCGGTGTGCACAGACATAGTTCACTGGACCCACTGTGTGCCGCCCTCAGACAGATGCAGAAAAACCCATCCATACACTTTTTTTTTCAGGCAGCTGATGCCTAATCACATCAAGGGAGTAAAAATCTCAAGACTCCAGAGCCCCAAAGATAGGAAAGTAAATGGAAGGTTCAGTTTGGAACCTTCTGCCCCCAAAAGGGTAGGAGTGGGTTGTGTGAGTGTTTTTTTTTTTTTTTTTTTACTTTCCCATCCTTGTTTTGGCAAATGTATTATTTTCCCCTAGTGGGATTCCTATTTCCCCCACTCTCCCTAACCCAATTTCTCCAGCCAAATCTGGCTATCCAGTTGTCCCATTTTATCACTTGTTTATGAGATTCTGGGGCCACAAAGTTTAAGGCAACCTTGGGATAGGGGTATGGGGATGATTTAGGGGTTATAGAGGAAACCAGACTGGTTGGGTGGGTGGGGGGCTGGTTGTATTTCTATCTGTTCTGGGATTTAGCAGTTTGGGAAGAGGAAGAACAGGTGTGTTTCCCTGTGACCTCATGCCTGCAGTACTCCTGCTGGGCATCTCTTTTGTCTTCCTGGTTCTGGGAAGTAAGACCCCAGGAGCCTGGTGAATGCCCTCCTTTTTCCCTAAGTTGCCCCCAGGGATAGGAGGGCAGCTTTGGGGCCGGCTGGGCCTGTTTGGGCAGGGTTGAGGCTGCTCCTCCTCCCCTTGCAGCTCCTCCCGCTGACCTGCATTCTTAGCGGGGGCCTTTGGTGGAGCTGATGCTTGCCTGCTGGTTTGCAATGCTGCCTGGCTGGCCTGGCCCCCCCGACTGGAGCCCAAGTCCACCTCTGACCCCTCAGATGCGGTGCGCAGGCAGGATGATCCTGGAGAAGCTGGGAGGGAGTTAGGGAAATCGCATCGGGGTTAACCCTATGGGTGACCTCTTTGGGCCATCTCCTCTTCTGGGAAGTGAAGTAAAAGCCCTCTAGGATGGAGAAATGTCAGGAATGGAACCCTTACAGCGAAGCAGGCAGCCTACCAACTGCAGCCTGGGGCTTCGCTGCTCTCTCTCCAAACCTATTCTGAATCTCCTTCTTCTCTTACCTGCTCCTGCCCCCCGGCGGGCAATCCGGGAAAGTGCAGAAGGTGAACCCGCTTTGTGGGCACATAGCCGTGACGTTTGCTGCGGAATGACATCCAATAGCAACCTCACAGCCCCACCCAATGATGCACTAGAAGCTGCCTTCACCATCGTATTAATCCTATCGTGCCTGACCGCTCAACATGTTAGCAGTATAGGCTTGAAAAGAACCTTGAGAAACAAACTCCACCAAAAAAACTGTTAGAATCAATGAATAAACTCACAGGATACAGTCAGCACACAAAAATCAGTAGCATTTCTATACACAAACAATAAACTATCCGAAAAAGAAATCAATAATCCCCATTTACTAATAGTTTATACCAAATAGGGATAAATTTAACAAAGTAGGAGAAGTATCTGTACACTGAACCAAGAAGATATTAATTTTAAAAAATCAAATGGAACACATACAAATGGAACAATATTCCGTAGTCATGGTTTGGAAGAATTAATATTGTTAAAGTGTCCATACTACCCAAAGTGATCTACAGATTCAATGCAATCCCTAGAAGTAGATAATCTGCAATGTACCCCATTCCATATTCCTGGAGGGCTCCAAGAGGCAAAAGTGTGTGAGATGAATTTTGCTTAAATGCTGGCTATGGAGGTAAGTTTATTTTTATTTTTGATATAGGAGATTGAACCCAGGGCTTCATGCATGCTAGTCGAGGGATATAGCTCTCTACCATTGCAAGTGCTAGATCTTCAGACTTGTTTATTTTTTTTTAAGAGCGGGGGTCTCGCTGTCTCGCTGTCATGTCCAGGTTGGTTGGCCTGGAATTCGAGAGATCTTCCTACTTCAGTCTCCTGGGTAGCTGGAATTATAGGTTTGTGCCACCTCACCAGAGTTTATGGAGATGTTTTATAGTGAAAAATGAACTGGAAGTCAGAATATTTGGGATCATGATCCATCTCTATACTGCAATGTGTCTATTCCCCTTGGCCAAGACTTTTCTTTTGCTGTTTCAGGTTCACTATATGTAAAGACACCAAAGCTCTGGACTAGAAAGTTTTAAATTTCCTTTTAAAGCTATTTTCCTAAGGGCATTATGGGGTAGGAGATAACTTTTGGGGTGGGACGACATGCATATTGTGTCCTTGTGCCTTTTTTAAAAAAATAAATGCATTGTTATCCCTACACCTACTGGCTTGTGACCCCTCATACAGCTTATTGGGATTGTGTCTTTGGAATTCAAGACAGGACTCAAGTAACTGAGATTCTTCCTTCATTTCCAAATGCCCCAGCAGTTCCTGCTCTCTTAGGAATCTTCCCTTTTCACGCAGATTCCTTTCCACTCCCAGCTTAATCTCCCCACAGAGACTTCATGGGATGAGCGGATTCGTCCCAGTCTATCAGGCTCCAAAGGGGCGCTTGGGTACTGAGCCGCAGGGAGTCAGGCAGGACTTGAAAAACCGCTGGGCTCCGAGAAGTGGTGCTCGCGCGCACCCAAGTGGAAAACAGCGGAACTGCAGGTGTGATGTTATGGCCCCGCCCCGGGACCAAAGGCCTTCCAGGTCACCTGGAAGCTTCCGTCCTTTGGAATCCACCTGACTAGAAGAGGAGGAGGTGGCTCCGGGGACCGAATTGGGGGCGTTAGAGGCTGAGAGAGTGAGGGGTATACCCCACTGGGGACACGAAAGGGGGTGGACGGAAGAGGGGCGGATCTTTGGGCATGCGCAGGAGCGTGGGGTACTTAGCGAGGAGTGGGAGAGCCAAGGAGACCGTACCACTAGAACCTAGACTATCAGTCGGGCAGAACTCTCGGACTGGCAGGATCTGCGGTGCCTGCTCACTCCAAGCCAAGTGCTGGGTTTGTGCGCCCCAGGCATCAAGTGTCTGTGTTGTTCAGTGTCTTCCCTGTGTATACACGTGTTGTGGGAGGGAGGGCCTTAGGCCCGAGACGTGGCCAGGATTATGGAAAGGTAGCATTAGAGGGACACAGTCATTCCCACTTCTCCGCAGATGGCGTCTTCAGTCCCTGACATTCCTTGTTCCTGCGACTGCTTAGTCTCCATGCCTCCGGCCTCTGCCATCCCAGCTGTGATTTTTGCAAAGAACTCAGACAGACCCCGGGATGAGGTACAGGAGGTGGTGTTTGTACCAGCAGGTACACACACCCTTGGGAGCCGGCTCCAGGTGGGTAAGGCCTTATGAGATACTAAAAAGAGTGGCAGATCTAGGCATTCTTTTAAGACCTTCTTCTTCTGCTTTCTACACCTGGAAGGTTGCCAGATGTAGTGAAAAAAAAATATGAGCTTTAAGTCTACCAACCTGGACCTTAAGCTTATTATTTAGGCAATCAACCTCAGTTTCCTCAGCTATAAAATGGGAATAAGAACTTCCCAAAGACGATGTTTAAAGTGATTGGCAAAGTGGCTGCACACTGTAGGTTCTGGCCCTTTCTGAGTGGACACTACCTTTCTCTCTACCTCCAGTGCACCTACATTGAGGTGGAACAGGTGTTGAAGACACATGCTGTGATTCTGAGTCGTCCTTCTTGGCTGTGGGGGGCTGAGATGGGCGCCAACGAGCATGGTGTCTGCATTGGCAACGAAGCTGTGTGGACCAAGGAGCCAGTTGGGGAGGGGGAAGCCTTGCTGGGCATGGACCTGCTCAGGTGTGGACCCTTCCCTCCTTCATCTCCCTTTTTGTCTCTCCTGGCCCCATCTCCGCAGTCTGATAAGGAGTCTGTCCTGGCCCAGAAATAGAATGGCTCTGATTTACATTTTTTTCAATAGATGTAAATTTTTTTCAATTGAAATCTCATGTAGAGTCCAGACTTATAAAACTGATAGAGCAGCTGTGATAGAGGACAAGTTGGGGGCTCAGGGCACTTCTCTGAGACTGTTTCAGGCTTTCCTGTGGAACCTTCAGAGCATAGCTTAGAAACCCCTGGCATAATTGTGTTTAATATGATCAATGCCAGTGATTAGCTGTGTGACTTGGGCTTGTAACCAAATGTCTTTGGGTCACTTCTGTCCCCTGATCTCTCTCTGTGGCAGGCTGGCTTTAGAACGGGGCAGCACTGCACAGGAGGCTCTGCATGTGATCACAGACTTGCTGGAGCGCTATGGGCAGGGGGGCAGCTGCCGGGAGGACCCCATGCCATTCTGCTATCACAATACTTTCCTGCTGGCTGACCGGACTGAGGCATGGGTGCTGGAGACAGCTGGGAGATTGTGGGCTGCACAGAGGATCCAGGGTGAGGGGCCCACCTTCCAGAGTTGTTCCCCCTTCATCAGCCTTGGGAGGTGGGAGAGCTGGTGGGGCAGAGAGAGATACCATCCAGGTGCCAACCTTTGGGGACATCCAGGGAGGTAGGAAATGAGCCCATGTAGGGACTCTCCTCTTCCTCTGGGAAGCCTTCCTGGACTTCCCTGGGTAGTTAAGCTCCTCCTTTACATGCAAGGAGGTACCTCTTTGCCATTGCATTTATCTCTGTGATTATTTTCTTTGTCTTCTCCACCTCTGTAGCCCCATGAGGGTAGGGTGTTCTTGTCATCATCATATTCTCAGCATCTAGCCCAGAGCTTGGCATAGAATGAGTGCTCCATGATAAATGAACAACTCCCCCATCTCCTCCACAGGGGGTGCCCGAAACATCTCCAACCAGCTGAGCATTGGCACAGATATCTCAGCTGAACATCCAGAGCTTCGGAGCCATGCCCAGGCCCAGGGCTGGTGGAGTGGGCAGGGTGCCTTTGACTTTGCTCAGGTCTTCTCTCTGACCCAGCAGCCTGTGCGCATGGAGGCTGCCAAGGCACGCTTCCAGGCTGGGAGGGAGCTGCTACAGAAATGGCAAGGTCTGTGAGTGTGGGCAGGGTGGGGCCAGGAGGGCCACAGTTCTCCCTCTACTGGGAATCTCACTCTTTCCTCCTTGGCAGGGAGCATCACAGCAGAGGTGATGATGGACATTCTCAGAAACAAAGAGAGTGGTATTTGTATGGACTCTGGAGGCTTCCAAACCACAGCCAGCATGGTGTCCATACTGCCTCAGGATCCCACACGGCCCTGTGTCCACTTCCTCACCGCCACACCAGACCCATCCAGGTGAGAAGAATGAGGGTTTGGGGTGATGCATACCAGGCAGGGGAGGTGACAGGAGATGATCTACCTCAGTCTTGCTGTCTATATTCCATTAGGTCAGTGTTCAAACCTTTCATCTTTGGGGTGGGGGCAACTCAGGCCCCCCAGGTGCTGTCCCCCACTTTTGGAGCACAGGATCCTGTTCGGACCCTGCCTCGATTCCAGACTCAAGTGGATCGCCAACACATGCTCTACCGTGGCCACCAGGTGGCCCTGGGGCTGATGGAGAGTGAGCAGGTAACCCCAAGGAGTAGGAGGTAACCTGGGGGGACACACTGCCCCCACACCAACTAGCACTTTGGAAACAAGGACTGGGAGGAGACTGCAGAGCTGGGCAAGAGGACCCACTCTTTGGAGCTAGCTGCCCTGGGCGGTGTTGGTGATCTTGGCTTTCTCCTGCCTGTGAGAGGGCACACATTCTCCCCTCTGGCCTTTTCCAGCAGGAGCAGGGGCAGCAGCTGCGGCAGAAGCAGCGGGACCTGGAGCAGGAAGGCCTAGAGGCTGTACGGGGGCTTCTGGCTGGTGAGCAGACCCCAGCCCACCAGGAGCTGGGTGGCCTCTTCCAGGCCTTCGTGGAAAGGGAGAGCCAGGCCTACACATAGCTGAGTACATGGTTCTCCTGGACCAGAACAGGTGCAGGATTCTAGCACCAGCTGCTCTGAGCTGGGGTGGTTGTTTGGGAAATCCCTTCCTGCCTCTTGGCCTGTTCTGTATGGCTGGTACAGCCTTTGCCTTAATAAATGTGTTTTATTTTCTTGTTTAGTGCTGGAGTCCAGGTCCAGTGGGGTGCAAGAGGCTGGTGAGGGCAAAGGGCAGACCCAAACTGACTGTGTGGTGGCATGTGGTGCCAGTCAGCACACTAGCACATTCTTTTAATTTCCTTTCTTCCTCCCTCCCTCTCTCCCTCCCTTCCTTTCTCTTCCCTCCCTTTCCTTCCTTATCCTTTCTTTTCCTTCCTTCTTTCCTTTTAATTTTCTTCCTTCTTTCCTTTCTTTCCTCTCTCTCAGGATTTAGCCCAGGGGTGCTTAACCACATCCCTAGCCCATTTTATTTTTTTATTTTGAGACAGGGTCTTAGGGCCTCGCTAAGTTGCTGAGGATGGCATCAAACTTGTGATTCTCCTGCCTCAGCCTTCCGAGTCCCTAGTATTACAGGTGTGCACACCATGCCCAGCTCCACCCGGCACATTCTAATGATGGAGGTGAGAGGGATTAGACATGGAATTTGTGGAGGGAATGTGAGAACAGGGTTGGAAACATCCCTAATGGGGTGTGTGTGTGTGCGTGCCTGTGTGCACACATGTGTGCACATGAAGATCAAAGATCATGACTTGCATGGTAGTTGACTCTTGTTTGTGAGGATAATTTTTTATTTCTTTATTTTTTTGTGGTATGGAGATTGAACCCAGGGCCTTGCACACATTAGGCAAGTATTCTATCACTGAGCTACATCCCCAGCCCTGTTTGGGGACAGTGAAGACCACAGGGTTTTGGTCCTTGGCTTGGAACTGGGAAGGACACACCCTTGGAGGGGCAGTGAGATGTACCCTGGGAGATGGCCTCCCCCATGGAGCAGTACTCACTTCCTGCTCACTCAGTAGCTATGAAGCCAGCTTGGATCCTGAGAGATATCAGTCTTTTGAAAGATTGGAAATTTGTTCTTTCGCTAGACATGGTGGTGTATACCTGTAATCCCAGTGGCTCAGGAAGCTGAGGCAGGAGGATTGCAAGTTCAAAGCCAGCCTCAGCAACTTAGCAAAGCCCTAAGCAACTCCGTGAGACCCTGTTTCTAAAGAAACATAAAAAAGGGCTGGGGATGTGGCTCAGTGGTTAAGCACCCCTGGGTTCAATGCCTGGTACCCACCCCCCCAAAAAAAGAAAAAGAAAGAAATTTGTTCTTTAGAATTAGACTGCTATTTCATTTACTGGTTCCTTCCCCTGAGATGCCCCCAAGTGACTTGAAAAACCTAGAGACAGTTTATTGGGGAGGGGCTCCTGCCACAGGTGAGGGGTCTCAGAAGGAGAGGAAGCTTACAGAGGGAAGCCACACTTCACTTCTTGATTTTTCTGATTGTAGTTTTGGGTGTGTTAAGGGCCCCAACCATAGAGGCTTTGGGGGCTGCTGCTGCTGGGGCCCCCTTCCTTCCTTGGACAGAGCTTTGCTGAGCCCTGGGAACCAGAGTGCATGGTTTCTTGGTGGGAGATAAGGCCTGGAGTGAAGTGGCAGCCTCAGGGGGTGACTCCTTTCCTTGCTCTGAAGTGACAGAAGGGCTGCTCCCTGCAGCCGTGGGCACCCCATGCACCAGAGGCAGCTCAGTAAGGGTGGGCTGGATCTCCATCCTCAGAAGGTGCTCTGTCAGGGCTTCTTGCTGCCTGCGCTCCTGGTGTGTGCTCATCTGCTCCAGCTCCTTGAGGAAGCCTGGGAGGGATCAGGGTGGTGGCTAGAGCCTAGGGCTCAATAAGAGGGCCTTCTGGGTTCAGGAAGGTCTCTGGGTGATCCCTACGACAAACCCTTAGTAGGGAGGAGCCCAAGGCTTGGACTGGGGAGGGGTGAGTCCCCTGCATGCCCAGGACTAGGGTTTGGCACTGTCTGCACTGTTACCATCCATGGCCCAGATGCTGACTGAAATTGAGGCCACTCCCCAGACACCACTGCCATCTTAGCTTCCTCCAGACCCCACAGGCAGGCTGGGCTCTGGGGAGGCTGCAAGCCATGGAAAACAGTGTCACCTCGTTCTGAACAGAATGGACCACTCAGCTCCGGGAACTCATCATCACCATCAGAGGCTTTGTCTTCCTCATCCGAGGTCCAGCGCTCTGACACAGGCTGCCCATCCAGGTCTAGGAGCAGTGGCAGGGCTCCTATCACCATCTCCCTGCAGGGCAGTAAAAGCAGAGGATACTGAGGAAGGCATCCCTGGTGTGGAACCTGGGAGGACACAAGGACACGTCACAGCATCCACACCTGGACAGGTGGCAGCTTATGGTCTAGCAGCTGGGCCTTGGGTCAGCCCCAAAGAGCTAAGGGCTGCTCCTGTGCAGTGTTGGGAACGAAATGGGAAAGGGGCAAACTTGTACTATGGGGGTGGAGGAGAAGGGGCCAAGGGCAATGCCAGGTTTGCAGGCTGAGAAGGAGCCCTTGTGGAGTTAGTAGGTGGAACTTAACCAGTACCTCATTCCTCATACCCTCAGTCTATCACCTGTAGCGCTTCTGGTTGGTGCAGCCGTTGCCAGTCAGGTTGAGGATGAGGAGGCTCTGGGGGAGCTCATCTGCACATGGCAGAAAGAGAGAGGGAGTGAGGCTCTCATACCAACTCTGTACCCCCTTGAGGATGAAGTGTATGTACGGGATTGTGTTGGACACAAGCATGGGGAGATGGCAGAGGAGGGGCAGAGGAAGGGAGGACCTCACACGGGACATGTTCCGTGAAACAGGGCTAGGCTGTTCCTACCCAGCTTCAGTGTTTCTATCAGGTTCTCAGAGAGGTCCAGAAACTGGAGGTATGGGAGGTCGAGGAGATTTTCCACGTGCCTGATTCTGTTTCCTGCTAGAGATAGGAAACTAGGGAAGAAAGAAGGGGCAGACAGTGGAATCACAGGAGCTGTGGAGGAAGAGTGGACACCAGGTACCTGGGACCCCTATCAGGCAGCTGGATGACTAGTAGGGATACATGGCCTTCTGGGGTAGGGAAAGCAGAGCGAGGCTTGCTAGGTTCTCAGCTGATCAAGAGCCAGGCTTGGAAAGCTCTGAGCCAGTTCTTGGGATGTTGCCAGGTTCCTCCAGCCACTCCCTACTCCTTTCCCACCTGAGCCTTGGTGCCACATACCGCAAGGAGGGGATGCAAGCCAGGTTCTCAATTCGCTGGATCTTATTCTGCAGGAAGAAATCCAAGTGGGGGAAACCAAACTGTCAGTTGGGTGGGGAGCCCTTTAAAGGGACAAAGCTCCAGTACCATAACTGCACTTGAAGCCGGAGATGTTGCACTTTGGGAACAACCCCACTCCTGACTGGAATGACTAGGTGTCACTATTCTTTGGGAGATGATTTTCTTTCTTTGGGTGGATGGTTAAAAGTATAAGCTTGGGGCTGGCTAAATTGGTTTGAAGTACTCTTCTCTGACCCCAAAACCAAAGAGGGACCTGGGAAACCAAGGGGTCACTAGAAAAATGGAAAAGGCCTTGGTGATGACTTGCATGCTAAAAGGGAAAAATGAGCATATATTCATTTGATTTGAAGAGTTTCTGTGGGGAAACTGAAAGGCAGCTGGGTATAATAAAGCTGGGAGAGACTGAAGACCACCTGACCACCACCACCAACTAGCAGCCTTCAAGGATCTAAAAGGTGTAGAGAAATCTTCAGTTTTCTCTTCCTCTTCTTCAAAACAGGAATGGGGTTGGGCTGTGTAATTTGAAAGGTTTAGGGCAGACACCAAGAAGAACTAGGCCAAGAGAAGTATCTGATTAAGGAGCAACAATTCAAGGGCATGTTCAAGATCTCTTTCAGAGGAATCAGTCTTTCAACTCAGGAGAATTCCTGATTCATCTTGGAATGATTTAACCAAAGATCTATTTGTCTGAATATTAAAGAAGGCACAAGATGACCCATTTGGCTGCTTTCAGATTAGACAGACCTAGTCCACAAGGGATCAGGGGAAAGGAAGAGCAGGGGGCAAGAGTTACCGCTTGTAGATAGAGACTGTGAAGATTCTGGAGGCCTTCCAAGTTCGTGATAGTGGTAATCCCCTCCCGGTCCAGGCGCACAGTCTGCAGCTCAGCAAGGGTGTGAAACCTAGGAGAAGAATTGGTGGAGTGGTGTGACAGAGCTCACCTCTGTGGTCTCAGCAGGGGAGATGGGAGGAAGGAATGGAGGGAGAAGGAGGAGAGGTGTTTCAAGTGGGGGTAGATGGTTGAGTGACTCTCATCTTGTCAAGAACAGCTTCTTGACCCATGAAGTGATGTCCGGGTCATGAAGCTGGCTTGCCTAGGAGACCTGTATCTCTGTTGGTAGCACTGGGGAGAATCAGAGTGAGAGAGGAGTAGAGGCCCTCTGGGAAACTGGGTGAAGTCCATTCATGGTTCCTGAAAAGATTTGGAGGCCAGAAAAGCCTTTCTTGAGCCAGCTTAGATGGAGGGTGGGGCAGTAATGGTAGCATATAAGAAGACCCTCCCTTGGCTGGGGTTATGGTGCAGTGGTAGCGTGCTCGCCTAGCACGCGGGAGGCACTGGGTTCAATCCTCAGCACCACGTAAAAAATAAAATAAAGATATTCTGTCCACCTACAACTAAAAAATAAATATTAAAAAAAAAAGAGAAGACCCTCCCTCATTCTACCTTTTGAGTGATCAATGGAGGGAAAGTCACCTGTTCCATCCACTCATTTCATTAATTCCACAACATTTACTGAGTGCCAACTAGAGATAAATGACAGAGTCCCTGCCCATCACTATTAGGGAAGCAAGGCAAACATCTATGACAAGTGGATGGCAGAGCCAAGTACAAGGGTCTGTGGCAGTATATGGGCTGTGTACCACGTCCAGAATAGGGGATCCAGAACTGATTCCTGAAGGAGGTGACAGATGAATAGGAGTTAGCTACAAAGCGGGCAGGGGGACAGGGAGAAGGCATTTCAAGCAGAATGAACAGTACATGTGTATGCTAATCCAGCCCTTCTCAAATTTTAATAGGCCCACCAACCCCTTGAGGGGTTGCACATTAAAGTGCAGACTTTTGTTCAGTAGTTCTGGGGTAGGCCTCATATTTTTTATTTCTAACGAGCTCCTAGATGAATGCCAATGTTGCTGTCCCCCAACACCTTTGAAGAACAAGGTGCTAAGGTGTGAGAACACACTCATGGAGAGTGATTGGAAAGAGTCTGAAGAGAACAGAGGTCAACTCATTTTAAGGCATTTGGAGTTTATTGTGGAGGTAATAGGGAGCTGAGGAAGTTTCTATTACAGAGTACCTGATCAGATTTGTCATTTAAAATGATTGCTCTAAGCCACACGGTGCCATACACCTGTAATCCCAGTAACTTGGGAGGCAGAGGCAGGAGGACCACAAGTTCTAGGCCAGCCTCAGCAATTTAGCAAAATTTTAATAAAGTGTCCCTGGGTTCAATCCCCAGTAATAAATAAATAATGAATGAATGAATGAATGATTGCTTTATCAACAAGATGAGGAGGCCGGACTGAATACAGGGAAATTAGTAAGAGTTTGTTGAGAAAGGATGACAGCCTTATCTAAGGCAGTTGAGTGAGGATGGTGAAAAACAGAACATTTTTTTTTTGCGGGAGGGGGCAGTGGGGATTAAATCCAGAGGTGCTGAGATACCCAGTCTTTTTTATTTTTTATTTTGAGACAGGCCTCGTTAAGTTGCTGAGGCAGGTCTTGAACTTGCAGTCCTGCTGAGTTGCTGAGATTACAGGTGTGCACCACTGTACCTGACTAAAAGGAACGCTTTTTAAGGAGGGAAAATCATTGGACATGACCGCTGATTGGAGTGGAAGTAAAGAAACAAGGATGAGTGCACAAATGGGTAGGGTTCAGTGAACAGGTCATTACGTGTTTCAATCTTCTAGCACCCTTTTCTTCCCCCGTGCACTCACATCTTCTCTGTCAGATCCTCATCTTCAGGGTAGGTCAAGTTCCGCTCAGTGATAAGGGCTTCAGTAATGTAGACAACCCTTTCCTCTGGACTCTGGGCAAGTTTAGCTATGAAAACATGAATCCAATCGTCACCTTTCTTCATTCTTGGAGGCTGACCCTACCATTGTCTAACTGTTCTACCTACCAACCCACTTTCCTACTTACCTCCAGGCATGATCTAAAATAGACGCTGCGGGCCTGAGGCGGGAGAGGAACGAAGAGGAGCGGAGAAACTTAGGCTGTTCCTAAGGATGTCCAAACCGAGAATGGCCAAGAAGAGAGAATCCTAGAATTGGGAGACAGTGGAAAAGGGCTGACTCAGAGCAATTTGTTAGGGACGTAGTTAAAGACAAGTAAATTGGGGTGGGAGGTCTGGAGTTTGAGGGGCGTGGAAAGACTTTGCGGGCAGCAAATTGGGCGGTTGTGGGTAGAAGGGATGAAAAAGGGGCGGTTTCCAAGAGTCCGTGTCGTTGCTAAGAGACCGGACGCCAGCTTGGGAGGAAGTGGAGAAGAGAAGGCGGGTTCCTCTAGCCCAGCTGTGCGCATGCGAATTACGGCTCCATCCGGAAGATCCGCCCGCCGCTTCCGGCCCCGGGTTTCGCTGGCCCACAATGCTTAGCTTCTTCCGTTTCCATTGAGCTCCTGTCTGTTCTTCCGGTGGCGATGGCTGCGGCCGCGGCTGGCATGCTGCGAGGGGTTCTCCTGCCCCAGGCGGGTAAGGAGCAGCCCGTAAGATCTTACTGCGTATCTGGCCGGCGCTCTCTAATCCTGGTCTCCCCTCCTCTACTTCTGACACTTCCGGTTGTCTCTGACTCCAGAGATTTCCCGGTTATTCCTGACACCATCTAGATCGCGGGTTTTATCTCATCCAGTTCCCTGTGACTCCAGACTCTGATTATTACAGCAGCGATGTCACCAAAAAAAGTATTTATTCCCTACGTACCACTCCCCCTGCCTTGGGTTTCTATACCCCACCACTTAGCTCTCGCCCCTGACCCCTGAGTTTTCTTTGGTTGCACCAGTCTTTGTCCGGACTTTTGCTTTAGGCCTCCTGAAGGTCTAAGCCTAACTGTCGCCTCCTCAAGTCTTCCCTCACGATCTTCTGTAAAGCAGGTTTCTTCAGTTAATTCTGTATCTTGTACCCCCTTCATTGACCCCCTAGTTCCATTATAGTCTGTAATTTTGCTTTTATTTATTTGTTTATCTCCTGTGTTGAGCTCTGAAAGGGCAGAATCATTCATACAGCATAGCCAGCAGGTGGAATGGTTTCTGATGTTAGTGGCATGCAACAGATACTTGTTTAATGAATGAATATGAGCACTTACTATAGGCCAGGAACAGTGATAAATATTATTTATCACTGTTATTATTATTATAATAAATAATATAAATATTATTTATTATTAACAGCGATAAACATATTATCCCATTTAGATCTTGAAGCATCCTGTGAGGAAAGAATTACCCTCTGCCCTTTACAGATGAGGAAACAAGTTTTGTACGAGTTTAGTGACTGGGCAAGGTCACACTTAGTAACTGGCTGAAGAGATATTAAAATTCAGTTTCATCTAATTCCAAAGCCACTTGTATAACAATTAAAGTTCGTGGCCACTGGCAATAAACCTCTTACCCCAGCAGATCTCCATGATCTCTATTAAAGCTATCTTCTAACAGACCCTTTTCCTGAGGCCCCATCTCAGCCTTGGGAGGGGATGAAATTGGGAAACACCAGTGGTGGCCCTTGTGTTGAGGATGAAAGGGTCACTTTAGCTCAAGGCTTTAAGTGTCTTTGTTTTCTGAGGGGTGCTCTCAAGTATTGTCTGTCAAGAAGAGAGAAGGGAAGAGAGAAGTGTGGAAGAGTAGCATAATGGTCAGGAGAGCTTTAGTTGTACCCCCCCACCAACACACCCTTGCTTCAGATCATAGGAATAGCCCACAGAGGCAATGTTTGAACATGGTTTTCAAACCTGAGCATGCATCAAAATCACCAGAACTTACTATTATTTTTTTGGTGGTACTGGGAATTGAACTCAGGGCCTTTCCTGTTCTAGACAAACTTTGTACCACTGAGCTATATCCCCCACCAGGGGGATTTATTAAAACACTTTCCTACCCTAGAGTTTCTGATTAGTAGGTTTAGGGCAGGTATTTTTTTTTTTTTCTTTTCTTTTTTTGGTACCGGGGATTGAACAAAGGGGTACTTGACCACTGAGCCACATCCCTATTTTATATTTCATTAGAAACAAGGTCTCACTGATTTGCTTAGCGCCTCACCTTTGCTGAGGCTGGCTTTGAAATTGCGATTCTCCTGTCTCAGCCTCCCAAAGTGCTGGGATTAAAGGTGTGCGCCACCACCCCGGCTAGGGCAGGTATTTCTAACAAATTCCCAGATGATGTTTATGGCTGAATGGGGGTAGGGTATACTTCAAAAACCACTGACTTAGACCAGAGGTTTATATATCATGGCAGGGCTAGTCACTGAGTGTGTTTTTTAGTTTAGTTTTGTTTTGTGGTGCTGGAGATTAAACTCCGGGCATTGAGTATGTTAGGCAGGTGTTCTACCACTAAGCTGTATCTCCAGCCCCTGGTCACTATATTTTATAAATAAAGTTTTGCTGGAACAAACCTCATCTGTTTGTTTACCTAAATGTCCATGGTCACATTTTGGCACAATTGAGTGTACGTGATAGCTAGTATGGCCCCCAAACCTAAAATATTTATTATTTGTCCATTTAGGAAAAGGTTTACTGAGTCCTCTCCTGTTTGCTTAATGTGTTTGAAGTATTTTTTCCTTTGTTGTCATTTTTTATCCTATCTCTGCACATAAAGCAAGCTGGAGAAATGGGAGCCTCAAGAGATCAAGCAACTGATCTAAGGTGACCCACTGAAAAAGAGAAGTTTTGGGATTTCAGGATTTCTGGCAGGCAGTTCCTTGTCTAGCTCTGTAAGCCACGTTGTGTCTTTATAGAGGGTGTGCTTTTGCTCCATTTGGGGCAAACTAGGGCCTCCAAGAGGTTGTATTTCACTGTGTTACCATCTCTTCCCTCAGGCCGGGTGCCCACCCTCCAGATTGTCCGCTGTGGCTCAAAGGCCGTAACCCGCCATCGTCGTGTCATGCACTTTGAACGTCAGAAGCTGATGGCTATAACAGAGTATATTCCTCCCAAACCTGCCATCAACCCAAGGTGCCTGCCACCTCCTCCCAGACCTCCCAAGGAGGTAAGGAGGGGAATGTACGCACATCACTTGGTGGTGGGATAGTGGATTAAAATTATCTTTTCTCTCATAGTGAAGTAGGACTCCAAACCACAGTCACTCATATCATTGTTTCACTTCCTACTTGATCCTGTGGTCCAGGTATTTTAAAATGAAATCTGGGGGCTGGGATTATGGCACAGTGGTAGCGTGCTTGCCTAGCACGCATAAGGCACTGGGTTCAATCCTCAGCACCACATAAAAATCAAAAATAAAGATATTCTGTCACCTACAATTAAAAAATAAACATTTAAAAAAAAATGAAATCTGCACTTGATTCTGCATTTGCCTTTGAGTTCTGTGGACTGGATCGGCCTCCTGGATTTCCTTCATTGTGTACTTGTCTCTAAAGATGTGTGTGAAAGCTACCTGGGAACGTGGAGGGAGGGGAGAGGTCTCTCCTATATTTGTGTTTTTTGTGTTTTTGCAGTGTTAGGGATCAAACCTAGGGACTTGTGCATGCTAGGCAAGTCACCCTACCACTAAGTGACACCCCCAACCCTCTCCTGTCTTAAAAGGAGTTGAAGCTTCCATGTTTTCCTAGTGGAATAAGAGAAACATTCTGTTCTTAGAAGAATAAGAAGACCAGTGGAGAATTTGTATCTTTATAGTGGCTCTTGTTTTGTAGTGCCTAATTTTAGTATTCTAGTTGTCTGCTGCTGCTTAAGGACTAGGTAGCTGCCTTCTCTTGCTGGAGAAAAAGTCATCAGCAACTGCAGCCTGAGGGAGTTAGGTCAGATGGAAGAGATGCTCTGAGTCATTGAGCAGATTCCTCAAAGACGAATGAGATGACAACCTAGCCTCTGAGTTTTTGCCTGTGAGAACAAAGAGCACTCTAAAATGGCCCTGCAGGGTCAGCCTGTGGAGCATTGCTTGGCAAACTACACTTTAGTGGCTGGGTCTCTTTCACCAGCACTTGGGGTTTTTGTTTTTGTTTTGGTTTTTTTTAGTTGTAGATGGACACAATAGCTTTATTTGTATATTTTTATGTGGTGCTGAGGATTGAACCCAGTGCCTCACACCTGCGAGGCAAGTGCTCCACCACTGAGCCACAGCCCCAGCCCCAGCATTTAGGTTTTTGCCCAGCTAAATTTTTGTTTTGTTCTTCATTTAAGAAAAAAAAAAAGCTTAAATATTATCTGCCCTTTATTTTGTTGTTTTGCACTTTTTTTTCCTCCTTTTTTTTTTGGTACTGGGGATTGAACTTGGACACTCGACCACTGAGCCATGTCCTCAGCCCTATTTTGTGTTTTTTTTTTTTTTTTAATATTTATTTATTTTTTTTGTTGTAGGTGGACAGAATATCTTTATTTTATTTTTATGTGGTGCTGAGGATTGAACCCAGTGTCTCACGCGTGCTAGGCAAGCACGCTACCACTGCGCCATAACCCCAGCCCCCCTATTTTGTGTTTTATGTAAAGACAGGGTCTCACTGAGTTGCTTAGCGCCTCACTTTTTGCTGAGGCTGGTTTTAAACTGTCGATCCTCCTATCTCAGCCTCCTGAGCCGCTGGGATACAGACGTGTGCTACTCTGCCCAATTCAAGTTCTCAATTTTGTGAGACATTGTCTTAAGAAAATTAAGTCTTGTTCTGTGAGAAAAGTCTCACATTTAAATCAACAATGCAAAAGTTATGTTATATTTTTTTTCTTTTTTTAAAATTTGTGTTGGGGATTGAACCTGGGTCCTCATGCATACTAAGCACAAGCTCTGTCACCCCATCTTGTCTTGTATTTATAAGTGGTAAAATAATTTAACATGAGTACAGTGTCCAGTTGATAACTGAAGTAATTTTCACAATGTTATTGTCAAACGGTGTTGACTCGAGGCTTGCTGATCTGTTTGAGGAGGAGCAAGCATTCTTGCTCCTGCTCTGAAGATTGTGATTAGCTAATGAAAACAGAAGGGTTACAGGGGGAGAGGTTATACCCCGCTGAGTCAGGTGCCCAGCTACCTCACCTGTTCCCTAATGTGATGCACATTTGGGCATCACTGAAAGCCCTGGTGCCTATCTGGGAAAGAGTGAGAGCTGTCGGGAAGAGACAGCTGGTGTACCTTAGCATCCCTTCCTGCCTTAAGGAAACAGGCCTCATCCGGCTCCTCCGTCGGGAGATAGCAGCAGTTTTCCGAGACAACCGAATGATAGCTGTCTGCCAAAATGTGGCCCTGAGTGCAGAGGACAAACTTGCCATGCGGCACCAGCTGCGGAAACATAAGATCTTGATGAAGGTCTTCCCCAATGAGGTAGGGGTGACTTTATCTGTCTTCTGACATCACTTCCCTGCACGCTTGCCAGACAGAGGTCGGCTCTGCTCCCTCCATGGCCTACTTCGGACTTCTCCCCTAACTGGCCTAGACAAACCACCTCCTAGTCTGGTGCTTAAACCACGGTTAAGGGCTGAAGGTTGCACCTACAGCCTGATGGGACCCATGACCAAGGTAAGTGTCACTTGCCCCCACTTTTCTCCTGTCAGCCATTCTTTCTTGCCATCCTAGGTCCTGAAGCCCTTTCTGGAAGATTCCAAGTACCAAAACCTGTTGCCCCTTTTTGTGGGACACAACATGCTGCTGGTCAGTGAAGAGCCCAAAGTCAAAGAGATGGTGCGCATCTTAAAGGGTGTACCTTTCCTGCCACTGCTAGGTGAGCAAGCAGTCCTGCTGGTTAGGGCTGGGGAGTGAGGTGGGGCAGGTGCCACTGAGCCTGGTGCCGTCTACAGGGAACATGCTATCACCTCATGGATGGGACCAGAATCAATAGCAGGTTTATCGAGGGCTGTCATTTGACCCCTGTGTTGTCTCGCTGCTCCACTTCTGTGCTAAAGGGAAGACTAAGGAAGACAGAAAGGGGGCTTTGGATTGAGAGAGGGGAAATTCAGATACCTTGAGTCAGTCAGGTAGCAGGTGCTGAAATCCACACAGATCAAGATATTTAAAATAAGTATCCCAAGTAAAGGGTGCTGGGCCAATGGCCAGTTTTTCCAGACACTTTTTTTTTTTTTTTTTTGGTACTGGGG
>PVHX01021971.1:0-28657 GCA_004024805.1 Geosciurus inauris | reverse complement strand
CTTTGTGACATAACATATGATCTGTTTTGGAGAAGGATCCATGTGCTGCTGAGAAAAAAGTGTATTCACTCATTGATGGATGGAATACTCTACATATGTCTGTTAAGTCTAAATACTGATTGTTTTATTGAGTTCTATGGTTTCTTTGTCTAGTTTTTGTTTGGGAGATCTATCCAGTGGTGAGAGAAGTGTGTTAAAGACACCAAGTATTATTGTGTTGTGGTCTATTTGATTCTTGTAGTTGAGAAGGGTTTTTTTGATATACAGTGATGCCCCATTGTTTGGGAGCATAGATATTTATGATTGTTATATATTGTTAATGTATGATTCCCTTAAGCAGTATGAAATGTCCTTCTTTTTCCCTTTTCACTAACTCTGGTTTGAAGTCCACTTTATCTGATATGAGGATGCAAACCTCTGCTTGTTTATGTGGTCTATGTTACTGATACATTTTTTTTCCCACCCTTTCACTTTCAGTCTGTGGATGTCTTTTCCTGTGAGATGAGTCTCTTGAAGGCAGCATATTGTTGGTCTTTTCTTTTTGATCCATTCTGTCAGTCTATGTCTTTTAATTGATGAGTTTAGGCCATTCAAATTCAGGATTATTTTTTAAATATAATTTGTGATCTTGATCATTTTGAATTTTTCTTTTTGGTTTTTTGCTTTGACTTGGTTTCTCCTTTGATTGGCCTTTCCTTTAGTGTAGTTCCTCTCTTTGCAGATTTTCATTGTTGGTTATCATTTTCTCCTCACGGAATATTTTGCCAAGAATGCCTGTATTATAGGCTTTCTTGCTGTAAATTCTGTTAACTTTTGTTTATCGTGAAATGTTGTTATTTCATCATCAAATCTGAAGCTTAATTTCACTGGACATAAGATGTTTGGTTGGTATCCATTTTCTTTCAGAGCTTGATGCATGTTGTTCCATGATCTCCTCACTTTTAAGGTCTGGGTTGAAAAATCTGCTGAGATTCTAATTGGTTTCCCCCTCTATGTAATCTGATTCCTCTTTCTTGTGGCCTTTAAAATTTTATCCTTATTCTGTATGCTGGGTTATTTCATTATAATATGGCTTGATGTAGATCTGTTTTAGTTTTGTACATTTGGTGTCCTGTAAGCCTCTTGTATTTGATTTTCCAAATTATTCTTCATGTTTGGGAAATTTTCTGATATTATTTCATTGAAGAGATTGTGCATTCCTTTGATTTGAAACTTGTGCCTTTTTCTATCCTAATAAATCTTAAATTTGGTCTTTTGATGCTATCCCATAATTCCTGTATATTCTGTTCATGGTTTCTTACCATCTTCACTGTGTGGTCAACTTTATTTTCAAGAATGTATATTTTGTCTTTGTTATCTGAAGTTCTGTCTTCTTAGTAATCTATTTTGTTTGTAGTTTTTCTAGTTTGATTTATTTTCTTTTTAGTTACTTTTTTTTTTAGTTTGTGAGTGTTTTATTTAGTTACTGTTTCCTTCATTTCAGAATTTCTGGGTTTTTTTTCCACAATCTCTAGCTCTTTCTGAAAGTAATCTTTTGCCACCTGTATTTGTTCCTTTATTTCTTTGTTGGTGTGATCAATGGTTGCCTTTATTTGCTCTCTTATCTCTTTGTCGGAGTGATCAGTTTTTGTCTGTATATGCTCACTTAAGTCATTATTTAATTCACAGATCATTTAAATTACATACTTTCTGAATTTTTTCTCAGACATTTCATTAACTGTGCATTCAATGGATTCTGTTATTGTAGTACCTTAGTGTGGGACATTTCTTCCCTTGTGTTTTCATGTTGATTATGTGTCTTCCTTTCTTGCAGTGCCAATCTAAGGTGTTGTAGTTTCTATCCTACAATCTTGTAGTGACCCTGTAGGGACAGATTACCCGTACCTCACCTTGGAGTTCACTTCTAGTCCCCAGTAGGTGTCCTCAGATAGATACTACTGCCAATAAAGATGGTGGCAGCAGTAGTAAAGGTAACTCAAGATGGCAGAAGGGGTGGCCCAAATTGGATGCAAACACTTTCAGAGATGGGACTGAAAGGGTGGAACTTACAATGACTGACATCAGAGATGCAGTGCTATGGTGTGCTGAGCTGTGGCAAGCTGCTGCCTTCAGGTCCTGTCTGTTGCCCTGGAGGCTATCACATGGGAAGAGCTATGGTGATGGCTGCAGTGTCCCAAGATGGATACAGGAAGGGAGCAACAGCATGGACCTCCACTCAGCACAGGGGTGGTCCTGGGCCTAGGCTCTCACACAGGCCTATGGGAGTGGTCCTAGGCCTGACATTGACCTGGGCTCCTGCAGATTAGCAGGGGCTCTGGTGCCATAACAGTATGGACAGTCTTGGGCCTGGCTTAGGCCCCGGGCTCTAGCAGGGGTCTCTGGAGGCAGTCCTGGGCCTGGGTCTGGGTTCCAGCGTGGCTTGGCAGATGCAGGGAGGGGTCTCCTTGGCCTTATTTTGGCTGGGCTCCCGCTGAGGTCCCTGAAGGCAGTCCTGGGCCTTGGCCTGTGCTCCCACTGGTAGGCAGGGGCTCTGACATAGAACTCTATTTTAAATTTTGAGACAGGATCTTGCTAAATTGCTTAAGGCTTGGCTAACTTGCTGAGGCTGGCTTTCGACTCACGATCCTCCTGCCTCAGCCTCCTGATTCACTGGGATTACAGGTGTGCATCATGGTATCCAGCTTTAAAGTTGTTTTTCTTATAAAAGGTGTTTTCCAATTAACTTCTTCTTAAGATTTTCTTAGAAGTTTCTGGGAGAGAGAGAAATAAGCATCACACACCTTCAAACTAGTAAGAAACATTCCACCAGGCAGAAGACATCAGAGTGTAGTCTACATATAAGATAAAGTTAATCTCATTGTAATGCTAAAATCTTGACCCAAGAAGGGCCAAATCCTTACTTCCATAACATCAAACTGTATCATGTTGTTAAAGTGCAGCTGAGCAAATGTACCCTCCCACCTGTGTATGTGATCATTTTTCTACCCCTAGCAAAGGGGTTTTGGTTCAGCTGAATTTACTGTTCAGATGAATTTACTCACCTTATCTAAATTCAGGGAGTCATGGCTTTGAAATTGATTCTTTGTGGTCTTCTTATTTGCTGCAAATAAACTTTATTTTGTATAATAGGCATTCTTGGTTTTTGATTTCCACCAAGAGACAAACTTAAGGATTCTGGCAACAAACTATTAAGCTTGTGGTACCAAATATTCTCTTATGAGATGGAAGCTCCTAGTCATGCTTGATCATACCTGATCATGTGGATTAAAGTGCTGTGTTTTGTAATAGAAACTACATATGACAATGTAAGGGAAACTCTTAGGCCCTGTTGGAGTTTGAGAATTTTTGGCCTTTCAAGAATTATTCTTTTTCTGCCCATGGACCCAAAAGCCGAACTAAGTTTTCCAAAATTTTATCATTCCCTAAGGACACTGGTAGTCATATTATTAGAAGATGTTCTTCAGAGCAAACTTGCACAGAACTGTGGATAAGTATATGTCTTTCCAAATCCATTCAAGAGGACCAAGAAAATACAATTCTGTTGCAGGCCAGGGGTGTAGGTAAGGCTTTCAAATACTGAAAACAAAGCTGGGTAGATGTGGAAAGGAAAGTCAGGTAGCTTTCTTGCCTGAGTCATAGATTTACCTGACCCTGAGACCTGATGGCCAGTCAGCCTCCCTAGGAAATACTGGGAATGGAGTGTAAAGGTGGCCCCATATTGCAACACATTGCTAAAGGTAGTGCAGAATATTTGATCCAGGGGATAGTACTATATTTGCCACCCTGATCTACATACATCCTCAGCTCTTTTTGTTTTGGGTCTTGCTAAGTTGCCAAAGCTGACTTCTAATTTGCAATCTTTCTGTCTCAATCTTCCAAGTAACTGGAATTTTAGGAGTACACCACCAAGCCAGGCTCAAATGTTTATTTTCTATACACATGCATTTAGTAGAAAATATGTATGGCACATTAAACTTTTGATGAATGTGACATGTGCTTATCTGCACTTCTGTTGTGGATGTGGTGGGGATAAGGGAAACCAGAAAAGTAGCTTCTTCTCTCTACTGATCATTGGGAGGAAATATGACATATTCCTTATCAAGTTCTTTCAGAATATGATAAACAAAATTTTAAGATGACTTCCAATGGCCTCCTCCCTTACATTGTCATATGTAGTAAAAGGTCTAAGTCAGGGCTGGGATTGTAGCTCAGCGGTAGAGCGCTTGCCTCACATGCGTGAGGCCCTGGGTTCGATCCTCAGCACCACATACAAAGCAATAAAATAAAGACATTATGTCCATCTACAGCTAAAAAATATATATATATTAAAAAAAAAAAAAAGGTCTAAGACAGCAGCCCAGGTTGTACAAATCTATCCCAACATGGGCCTGTCTTCAGGACTTGTTTCTGGGACATTCTTCCCTATCAGAATGATTTTTTATGGCTGAGGACCTGGATTATGTTGTATCAGTTTGTCTTCTAGGGACCCAGAGACAAAGTAACTAAAGTCAATCACAGGACAGAGTGAGCCAGGGATTTATTTGACCCCCAAAAGCCCAGGTTCCACCTGATAAAACTCCTAACACCAAGACTTGAGGATGCTCCCTACACCACATTGCTCCTAGGAGAATTAAGCATGTCTCCATGCAACCCCACACTGGAAGGGGACACTTTGGAGCTTAACCCTGGTTTCTCCTGATTTCACACTATTTCACAGTCTTTGCTTATTTTAATTTTTGTCCTTTCATTATCCTGTGGTTTGGATATTGAAAGCTCCCAAAGGCCTGTGTTAAAGGCTTAGTCCCAGCCTGTGGCACTATTGGAAGGTTGTAAAACCTGTAACAGCCTGGTAGAAAGGAGCTAAGTCACTGGAAGCATGCCTTTGATGGGTATATTAAGACTCTAGTCCCTTCCTGTCTTTCTCTGATTCCCAGCTGACATGAGGTGAGCAGGTTTCTCTACCATGTGTTCCCACCATGATGTGCTGCCTCACCACAGTGAGCAAACACAGTGGTTCCAAATGACCTCAAACAGAAATGTCTGAAATAGGGCTGGGGTTGTAGCTCAGTAATAAGAGTGCTTGCCTAGCACATGTGAGGCACTGAGTGTGATTCTTAGAACCACATAAAAAAATAAATAAAATAGATATATTGTGCCCATCTACAACTAAAAATATTTTTTTTAAAAAAGCAATCTCTGAAATAGTAAAATAAACCCTTCCTCCTTTAAATTATCTTAGGTATTTTGTCACAGTGCTGGAAGTCTACCACATGCAGGAACAAACTAATCACACATATAACAAGTTTTGTGGTTTCTGTAAGTCCTGGAGAACATTGAGCCTGGAATGGTTTTAGGGACTGCCAAAAGAACCCTAACTTACCACAAGGTGGTGCCCTACGAACAACTCTCAATTGGCTAGAGTGTAGATGTTTGTGGGACTTTCCTCTTTATTTAAAATGAGACTCATGGCTCCTGTTTGTACTTAAGTTCTAGCTCCTCTTCTGCACAGGTGAATATTTGCATTTATGTCCTGTTGAGCATTCTGCAAAACAATAAAACAGGATATGTAGGGAGGAAAGGTTTTCTGTTTACAGGTGGCAGTTGCAAGGTAGACTGACAGCATCCTGTTTGGAAAATTGTCACATTATCACCAACATCGAAAAGCTCTGTCAAAAGAAGATAAAAACAAAGCAGCGTGAACAGTAAGAGCCACCCTTGCAGCAGGCTGGACCTGTGTATATGTGAGAGCCCTGCCTTCCTGGGTCTGATTGTCCAGCCTCCAGAACTGGACCAATAGCACAGTCTGGTACCCCCATGCCTGAGAGCAAACAACGGTAGTTAGCCTCCTGGTTAAAAGGAGGGAGGTCTCCCACCTGGGCCAGATGATCCACCTTTAAGTTGCCTCCAAGTGTTTTTGCACCCTACTCTGGAGGTAGGAAATAGCCTAGGCCCTCAGAAAGTATTCAGAAGAGTGTGGACCAAGATATGAGCAACTCTTACTCGAGTCTCGAGGAAACTGTGCCCCGCATTTGTTCTGCTGCAGTCCACTCCCCACACAGCCCTCTCTGAGTCCCATCCCTCCAAGAACGCCACCCCAACCATCCACAACATAGCAGGACTCACAGGATTGTCTGCCTCAGCCCCACGGGTAGCTGTGCTGGCAAGAGCGATGAACAACAACAGTTATATTATGTAACGATATATTATTACAAATCTGAGGAGCACTCACCTCAGATTTTTAACCTTTTAACCTTCAAATTCCACATCTGGTCGACCCTCCAAGACAGTAGAAAAGTGCCCGCTAGGTGGCGCCCAGTGACCAGCGCGAATGACCCAGGTGGGTCAGCTTCCTTAACTGGGGACGGTTTGCAGTCGCTGCCCCGGACGCCCGGCCTTGTCCTGTCTTCCTTGAGTCTCATTTCTCTGACCCGGAGGCAGAGAGCTTCCTGCCCCGCCCCAGGGTGTCTGCCTAGGAATTCCTGACAAGCACGGCCGGGCATCCCCCAACCCTGGCAGCAGAGGGGGATCTTGGCAAAGTTTTCCCTGAGGTCCACCACCAAGGACGCTGCCAAGAAGTGAACAGAAACCCCCAGGGCCTCCCCGCCGATTTGGGGCCAGTTCGGAGCTCTGATGGTAAGACATGGAAAATTTCCAGTGGACACTAGCACCTTCCCGAGCAGCTGCAGCAATTCCCAGCCTGCAGGGTCTTGGAATGGGGTAGCTGTGAAAAGGCAACCATGAAAAAACTCCCAGATAACATGGATGAATCATTGTTATTCCATCATTTCATAGTAGAGACGGTCTTTCTAAAGCATAAAAACCCAGAAGCCAACAAGGAAATGATTGTTGAAATTGACAACATAAAGTTTAAACAAAATCCACAAAGCCAAAAAACACCAAATGACTGGGGAACATTTATGCAGATATTAGTGTGATAAGAATATTGATTTGATACATAAGAGCCAAGACCTGAAAGCTATCTAAGTGTCCACTTAGGAAGAATGGAAAAAGGAAATGTGGTATATATACATAATAGAATACTAATCAACCTCTTTTTAGAAGGAAGTCTTGCCATTTGTAACAACATAACTCAATCTGGAAGACATTATGTTAAGGGGAATAAGACAGGCACAGAAAGACAGTTACCACACAATCTCACCTATATGTGGAATCTGTAACAGTTGAACTTACAGGGGAAAAGCAAGGTCATGGTTACCAGGCACTGTGGACTGGGGAGATATTGGTATATTAAAGGGAGGAATGTCTTAGTAATCCACATGGCATAGTGACTGTAGTCAGTGCTAATATATATTCCAAAATTGCTAAAACAGATTTTAAATATTCTCAACATAAAATATAGGTATGTGAGATTATGAATATGTTAATTAGCTTGATTTAATCCTCCCACAATGTACACATACAACAAAACATCATAATGGACCCTTATTAGGCAATTACTATTTGTCAGTTAAAAATAAATTTTCACAAATTAAAATTGATTTCAGAACTATTTCCTATAATAACAAAAAATTGGGTGGGAAATTACAGGCATTTATTACAAGGAACCAGGTAAATAAATTCCAGCATATCCATACAATGTAATATGAAGTTATTTTGTTTGGGGTGTTTTAAGATAAGGTAAGTGTTGATGAGAAATGCTAAGTGGAAAAGGCTACTTATAAAAATTCTATTGGTGTTAAAAAAAAAAAGTATGAACTTTTTTTTTTTCCAAATCTTGGAGAGCCAAAGGAGTTAGAATCCCTAAAGCGATTCTGAAAAACAAAAAATAAGTCACTCTATTTCAGCCTATTAAATAGTAAAGATCATGTGGTATGGGCAGAGGGAAAGATACATTGATCAATGGAACAGAAGAGGGACCCAAACAAATATGCCCAAATGCATTTTTTAAATATGTAAGGGCTGGGATGTAGCTTAGTGACAGAGTACTTGCCTAGCATGTATAAGGCCCTGGGTTTGATCCATAGCACCACGAGACAAATAAAATTTAAAATGTGCAAAAGTAATTCATTAGAGGAAAATTATCCTCTCCCTTGAGGACAGGATATATAGATCAATATGATATCCATAAGCAAAGCAGGTGGCAAACAAAAATTCCTAGACCTGGACACAAGAGCTTCACACACCAAACAAACATCAACTCCAAATGGATCACAGTTTGGTGTAAAATGTAAAGCTATAAAATTTTAGGGAAAACATTTGAGATCTAAGAATCAGCAAAAAGATTTTAGACAACACTAAAAGTGTGATCCATGGAAAGAAATGGATATGTGATAAGTCATCAAAATTAAAAGGTAAAAGACCCTCTTAAGAGAATGGAGCAACAAAGTACAGACAGGGAGAAAATATTTGCAAACCACTTAACTGACAGGAATGTGTAAAGACACCTCAAAACACAACCATAAAATCTAATTTTATCTAATCTAAAATAGATAAAATACACAAATTAGCATTTCACTAAAAAGATCTATGGGTGGCAAGTAACCACATAAAAAGATGTTACCCATTTCATAATGTAAATTAAAACAAAATAAAATACCATATAGGCATCGGAATGCCTTAAACAAAGTAGAGGACCAACTTCAAATACTGGTGAGGTCGTGGAGAAACTGGGTCCCTCACACATTGCTGGTATGATATAATACAGTATGGACACTCTGGAACAATGTGGCCATTTCAAAAAGAAAAGGAAACAACAAAAATGTGTAAGTGAGGAGTGATAAAATATACAGTTCCAAAATATCCCTTGGTATAAGGATTATTTTGAGTTAAAGATGTTTAAAAACAGTTGATGCAAGAAGTGTGCTGACCTCCCTCCCCTTTTATTCCTGAAAGTAGGAGATCAAAGTTTCATGGGAAGGGTGCCCTCAAGAGGAAAGACCTTTTCTCCCCCCTTTTGGCCCTGGGGTTTGAAAGAAGGGGCACTCTACCACTGAGCCACATCCCCAACTCTTTACGTTTTTATTTTGAGACCAGGTCTCAAAGCTGCTGAGGCTGGCCTGGAATTTGTAATCCTCCTGCCTCAGCCTCTGGAGTTATTAGGATTACAGGCCTGTGCCACCACTCCCAATCCAGGAAAACATTCTTATTACCAGAAACAGGAATTCAAGGCTAACTCTTATCTGCCTGGTTACTTCTTCATAATCAACTGCCCTTTGTCTTGTCATGTTTAGACAATCTACTACTCTTTGTCCTACTTTATAACTAACTGCTTAATATATAACTAACTGCTTCTATGAGTCATCCTGTGGGTGCTCTCTGATAAATGTAAAAATCTGTAGGTTCGCTCTCTGTGCTTCCTGGCTGCCATGTCCTAAGCTGCTTCCCTCTTAGGGAAGGATATGGTGACATCCTTCCACCGTAATGTTTTGCTTCACCTTGGGCCCAAAGCTGTGGAGTTGGCCCATCCCAGACTGGACCCCTGAAACCAAGAGTCAAAATAAACTCTTCTTCCTCTAAATTGTTTCTATAAGGTGTTTTGATCACAGTGACAAAAGAAAAACTGGCTAGAAAAACAAGGTTTAAGAATAAGATTTCTTTTTTAACCCAGAGGCACTTTACCCCTGCACTCCATCCCCAACCCTTTTTTTTTTTTAAATTTTGAGATAGGATCTCAGTTGCTAAGGCTGGCCTCAACTTGCAATCCTGCTGCCTCAGGCTCCCAAATCACTAGGATTATAACCTCTGCTGGGAATCAGACATTTTGACTATTGTTTCTTGTCTTTAAGAAGTCAGAGAAACCTGAAGGACAGACTGTGCTGGCCTTCGCCTAACAGGTTGAGGAGCATCCCTAATCCAAAAATTCAAAATCCAATATGCGCCAAAACTTTTGTAGTGTCAACATTACAAAAGTGGAAATTCCACTGCTGACCTCAAATGATGTGTTGCAGTCAAAATACAGGCACATTAAATATATTTATAAATTTACCTTCATTCTGGGTGTGTGAGGTTTATATGAAGCATAAGTGAAATTCATGTTTAGCCTTTGATTCTGTTTTAGTCAGCTTTTTCACTTGTGACTAAAAGATCTGATCAGAACAATTGTAGAAGAATAAAAGTTTATTTGAGGTCTCAAGATTTCAGAGGTCTCAGTCCACAGACAGCCTGCTACATTCCTCAGCCTCAAGATGAGGCTGAACATCATGGCAGAAGAGTGTGGCAGAGAGAAACAGCTCACATGATGATCAGAAGCAGGGAGAGACTAAACTCAGCTCATCAAATATATACCCCAAAGGCACAATTCCAATTACCCACCTCATCTAGACACACCCCACTACTCAGTCAATCCCTATCAGGGGATTAATTCACTAATTGGGCTAAGGCTCTCATAACCCAATCATTTCACCTCTGAATCTTCTTACATTGTTTCATACATGAGCTTTTGGGGTACACCTCAAATCCAAACCATAACAGGTCCTATCTCCAAGATTATTTCATTTTGTATACACAAATATTCCATAATCCTAAATCTAAAGCATATTTTTGTTTATTGTCCGTTTCACAACACTAGAATCTCTCCTCATTGAAAGCAAGTTGAACTATTTCAATCACTGCCTTCTCCCCAAACTAGCATATAGTAGGCTTAATAAATATTTATTGAATTCATGAATTGCACTGCAAAAATATCTTTATGCTTTTCTGTGATTAATATGTTTTATGTCAACTTAATTCTCAGGCCAGGCCAGAGATGCTAAGAGGATAGAGTAGATGTCAAGTTCTTCTTTCCCTATATATACCAGACAACAACCCCTGAGAAACTTACCGTGAAGAAATAGGTTGATTCTGCAGGGCTGAAGCCAGGAACTTCCCCTGACCCATGGAGGTGTGAAAGGTCTCTGAGCTTCTGTTGAATTTAGAATATTCCCCAACCCAGAACCCCTTCTGTGATATCTTTAGCCAATCAGATACTCTTCCTGGGTGGAGAAACTTATGCAGTGTTTTTATGACAATAACAAATAATAATGGTAATATTGAAAGTAATGATGATGACATATAATTCTATTTGGTGACAACAACAGCAACTAAAATTATTATCATCGTTGTTACTAATCTGAGGAGATGGGAGGGAAGGGTAAAGACCTTACCATACTCCCCCAAAGAATGACCATGCACCCACTAAGATCCTAGGGGTGGTTTGGATTCAGAGTTTCAGGTGTTCTTCAATGCAACATATGCCATGAAGATGAAGGACAAGCAGAAAGAAGGAAGGAAGGAAAATCATCCCCAGGAGAATGTATTATTCTGTTCTGTGTTACTATGATGAAATATCTGAGGCTGCAAACTGGCACCTTTGTCTGAGATAATCATGTTTATGTGGGTTTGTCTCTGCATCTTCTATTTCATACCATTGGTCTACATGCCTATTTTGGTACCAATACCATGCCCTTTTTGTTACTATTGCTCTGGTACTAAGGTCTGGTATTGTGATGCTTCCTACTTCACTCTTCTTGCTAAGGACTGCCTTGACTATTCTGGGTCTCTTATTTTTCCAAATGAATTTCATGATTGCTTTTTCTAGTTCTATGAAGACTGTCATTGGTATTTTAATAGGAATTGCATTAAATCTGCATGGCAGTTTTGACTATATTAATTTTGCCTCTCCAAGAGCATGGGAGATCTTTCCATCTTCTGAGCTCTTCTTCAATTTCTTTCTTTGGTGTTCTGTAGTTTCATTGTAGAGGTCTTCCAACTCTTTTGTTTTATTGATTCACAAGTATCTTTCTAGGCTATTGTAAATGGGGTGGTTTTCCCGATTTCTCTTGCAGTGGATTTTTTGCTTATGTATAGAAAAGCATTTGATTTATGGGTGTTGCTTTTATATCCTGCCACTTTGCTGAATTAATTTATTAGTTCTAGAAGTTTTCTGGTAGAATTTTTTGGATCTTCTAAATATAGAATCATGTCATCAGCAAATAGTGATAGTTTGAGTTTTTCTTTTCCTATGTGTATCCCTTTGATTTCTTTTGTCTATCTGATTGCCCTAGCTACTGTTTCAAGGACTATGTTGACTAGAAGTAGTGAATTAAGACATCCCTGTCTTGTTCCAATTTTTAGAGGGAATGCTTTCAATTTTTCTCCACTTAGAATAATGTTGGCCTTGAGCTTAGCATAGATAGCTTTTACAATGTTGAGGTGTGTTTCTACTATCCCTAGTTTTTCTAGTGTTTTGAACATGAAGAAATACTGTATTTTGTCAAATGCTTTCTCAGCATCTATTAAGATAATCATATGATTCTTGTCTTTAAGTCTATTGATGTGATGTATTACATTGTATTCCGTACGTTGAACCAAGCTTGCATCCCTGGCTGTTGTCATTTCTGTCTCACCCAATGCTCCTATAACACAGTTGGATGAGAAAGAGATAGACTCATGCTAGTCGGTGTCTTGTCCAGAGCACATCAGCCTTCCATTAATCAGCAGAGCCACTGGGGGGACAGATACACAGGACAAGCTTATGGGAAGATGCTCTTCTATATCCAATCCAAGGAAAGATAGAGACTGCAGCAGACAACCCAATGCAGTTCCCCACCTGCACCTCCAGCATCAACAGCACACAGGCCACTCATATGAGAGGAGACAGGCAAGTCTAGGGGCCTCAAAAAACTGAAAGAAAAGCTACAGAGGTTGTAAAGTGTGTTCACTAATAACCAGTCCCAAGGGAGGCCTCCCACTGTATGGAGGACAGAAGATCACCTGTTGGGAGGGTAGACACATGCAATTAAATAAGATCTATCACTTACAGATAGGCAGCATAAAGGCACCAGAAGCCTAGGATCCATTGTGAGCCAGTCCCTAAAGCCTGAGGGAATCAGCATAGTGTGAACAGAATCTCATAACTCAGCCTGGCTGGGTTATATAGCTCAGGTGCAACATGACCCACTTTGTTAGCTTTGAAGGACATTCTGTCTCCTCTTCCAGGGAGCCAGGAGCAAAGTTTCCAAATTGCTCCCTAATTTAGGATGTTGCATTCCCAGTACATTCCATGGTTAATCTAGGAACTACAAGTAAGAAAGAGGGAAGAACTGAATTGGTCCAATACCACCCAGAGAATCACCTTGTAGAGAACACTGTTTTTTCTCAGGAATCATCAGCTTAAGGCACCAACATTTCTCTGGAAAGGTCTAAAAAGTAGAGCAAATTCCAGATCCAGCCTGTGTTTTCTGCCTGCTCTCTGTTTTGTGAACATGCTACATGTGGTATGTTTCTGCTTCCTTTTCTAGACTGCTAGGAAGGACCTGTCTCAAAAGAGAAGGAGAAGCTCTAGAGGAAGCTGATCCTGTGTGTCCTTAGGGAGTCCATAGTGCAGGTTGAACCATCTCTGGGCCAATGTGCTTATGTCTGATGCCAAGAGGTGAATGAATTTGCTGACAACTAGTGAGGTGAGGAAAGATTTGGAACAAGCAAGGAGTGACTGGTCAGGGTCTTTGTAGCTTAGAATATTTACTACTTATTCCAAAGAAGGTGAAGGATAAAAATGCCACCATGTCCATTTCCCAATTACCTGTTGGTGTTCAGGAATATTTGCTTCTTATTTAGGATGAATCTCCCAATTATCTATTATAGTTATTTTACATAAAGTGGGAAGCAGAGACTGGACTGTTTGTAAAATATTATAGCTCTTGATATTCTCTAGTTTGTGTATGTCAAATAACATTAGGAGGGCTGGTTCTCATATGGCTGCCATAAAGATCACATGATAATAAAAAACAGTGAATATATGCATTCATTGGGATATCATTGTGGGGTGAACTAGAGAGTACTCTGGATATGGAAAAGAAGAATGGAATTCCAGCTCTGCCTTCTGATATTTTTTTATTTGGAAGAAAGTGCTGGATTCTATAGTTAGGAAACAGGCTCAGTGAAGGTAATTGTCCAGAATCATACCACTTTTGACTAGTTGGCTGGAATTCAAACCCAAGCAAGCTTAAATGTTCATATCTATTTTATTTTGTCTCATTTATTTCTCATTACTATGAAATATATCTTGTATCCTATAGGGTGCATATAATCTCTTTTCATAGTTTAAAAATAACAAAATAGGCATTCATATAATCACTGTTATAGTTTGGATCTTGAATGCCCCCCCAAAGGTCCATGTGTTGAAAACTTGATCCTCAGCCCTTGGTGCTATCGAGGGGTGATGGAACTGTTAGGAGGTGGTGTAAATTTTAGGAAGTTAGGTCATTGGGCCACCCTTAAAGGGGATATTGGGAGCCTAGTCTCCTCCTGGCTGCCATGAGGCAAACAGGCCACCCCATGTTTCCACCATGATGTACTATGCCACCACAGGCCCAAAGCAATGGAGTCAAGTGATCTGAACTAAAACCTCTGAAACCATGATCCAAGATGAAACTGTCCTCCTTTTAAGTAGATTTTCTCAGGTATTTTGTCACAGTAACGGAAAGTCAGCTAACACAAGCATCCATTTGGAGATGAAAACCAATCCACCTGCCCTGATCCCATACTCTAACTTAAAAAATTTCAGCAGTGTATAGAAGCATTCTGTGTGTGAGAATTGATCCTTTGCAAAGGGTGAGGGAAAGTGGATAAATAAGAAATGGATTTAATACAAAGGAGAGGGAGAGGTAATTGATGGATCAAGCCTGAGCATGTGACAGGGACAAGAGCTGGAGGACACAGGTAAAGAGGTCACCATGGAAGACAGGGGTATCTCAGATGAGATGCTCAGAAGCACAAGACAAAACCTTTGATGGGGAAGCTTGACTGAAATAAATGCCTCTGCTGGCTACAGCCCAGTTTGAGTCTCTTTTGTTCATACATCATGGTATCTGCTTATTTTCTCTTCACCTTTGAGGCTGAGTGTGTTAGTTCCAGAGTGGCCTTTTATGCTAGAATTTGGGGGTAAGATATCATCAACCAAAAGCTGTCCGAAGGCAGATCAGGATGAGGAATAGGGCAAGACAAGAGGAATAGGACAAGATTGAGAACTAGAACCTCAGGGGGTCACTTGTCTATAGGGTGAGCAGAACCAAACCTAGGCTTTGTGCAGGATGCAGTTCTGGACAGATGCCCTCTTCTGCTGAACCATGTTGGTTGCTTTGGGAGAGATGAGGCTATCAAGTGATTTCCCAGATCCTTGAGGAGCTCCGGGCATCGTTGGTCTCCAGATTCCAGTCCTATAATTCATTTTACATAGTTATCCCTTGTATGGGGCTTACTGTGTTTCATAACCTTGAATTTGAGAGATCTTATAAAACTTATTTTATTAAAATCATAATGTAACAGTGAAGATAAACTGCAACAAAAATTGAACCCAATTCTGAACATAGTAGCACACATTCATTATCCCAGCAACTCAGGAGGCTGAGGCAGAAGGATTGAAAGTTCAATATAGGAGCTCTCTCCATGTCTTCAATGCCTCCCCTCCCCTTTCCTTTGCCCCATGCTGATTGGTTACTTTGAATGTTTCCCCTCCTCTTTACCCCATGCTGATTGGCTGCCTTCAGTGGCTCTCCTTTTCTCATCCCATGCTGATTGGCTGCCTTCAGTGGCTCTCCTTTTCTCATCCCATGCTGATTGGCTGCCTTCAGTGGCTCTCCTTTTCTCATCCCACGCTGATTGGCTGCGTGCCTGACATGGATCAATACCCTATTGGCTGTAACCTAACCTCAGGGCCATGATTGATCCAAGGACCCTATATAAACTGTTGCACTAACTGAAATAAAGGGGTCTGCTTCTCGCTCCGGCAGAGCAGTTTTACCTACCCCCGGGGTCTGGGTGAGTGACTCTGCGACCATCCACCCCACAAACCCTCGTCCCGTGGGACCCCAGACCTCATCCCGTGGGACCCCATTGTCCCTCATCCTTCGGGACCCCAGACCTCATCCTTCAGGACCCCAGACCTCGTCCTTCGGGACTCCAGACCTCATCCTTCGGGACCCCAGACCTCGTCCCTCGGGACCCCAGACCTCGTCCTCCGGGACCCCAGACTTCGTCCCGTGGGACCCCATTGTCCTTCGTCCTCCGGGACCCCAGAGCTCGTCCCGTGGGACCCCATTCCTCGGTCCCCTCGTCCTGCGGGACCCCAACTCGTCAAGCGAACCCACGCGAGGCACGAAATAAACGACAGTTCAAGGCCCATCTGGGCAACTTAGAGAGACCCTCCCTCAAAACAAAAACATAGAAAGAATTGGAGGAACAGCTCAGTGGCAGAGCTCCCCTCGATTCAATCCCCGGTACCAAAAAAAAAAAATGAACATAAATCCTAGTTTGATGTGTTTTTGCTTCTTTTGGTTTAAAGCAAACACTTTGACCCATATATAGGTCATATTGGGTCTGCTTTTGGGACATTTACTCAGCCAGAAGGAGCTAGTAAGCCTTGACCCAATCCGTGGACTGTCACATACAAACCTCAAGTGGCTGTACTCAAAAGCCAGTACATGTTGAAATCTGCAGTGCTTCGATGCACTACAGTGTTAAAGACCAGGGGAGGACAGTGCAGCCTTGAGAAGTGGAACCCCAGGCCCTCAACACACATAAAGCTCCTCCTCAGAAGAGGCAGCTTCCTCCTGGAGAAGCAAGTTCCTCCTGGAGATGGTGCACCTTTTCTTAGCACAGGAAAGAGCAGTGCTCCTCCTAGGATAGAGTCTGGGTATAATATGTCCACCTTAGACAGAAGGCCCAGAGATTCTGCTTATGACACCACATTCTTCTTTCCTTCCTCCTCCTCCTCTTCTTCTTCTTTGTCATTGTTGTTGTGGTGGTGGTGATGGTGGTGGCGGTAGTGGTGGCGGTGGTCATGGTCGTAGTACTTGGCAGTACTAGGGATCAAACCCAAGGACGCTTTGCCCCTGAGCTACACCTCCAGCTCTTTTTTTTTTTATTTTTTTTATTTTTAGTTGTAGATGGATACAATGTCTTTATTTTATTGCTTTTTACATGGTGCTGAGGATTGAACCCAGTGCCTCACGCATGCAAGGCAAGCGCTCTACCACTGAGCCACAACCCCAGCCCCCACCTCCAGCTCTTTTTAAGACAGGATTTCATTGAATTGCCAAGAGTAGCCTCAAACTTGTACTCCTCCTTCCTCAGCCTCATGAGTTGCTAGAATTGCAGGCATGCACCGCTGTGCCTGGTTAGGTCATGGCATTCTCTAGCTGTGGGTGGCTGCTGGTTCTGGTCTTGTCTACCCATTCTCCTAGCCAGTACTCTTCTGCTATAGTCTGGATGTTGAATATCCCCCAAAGGCCCCTGAGTTTAAAACTTGATCCTGAGGTTTCAGGGAATAGGACATGGACAACTTCTGAGAGGCATTATTCTGCCTACCACAGTAATGAATGAGCTTGTTGTGGATGCAAATATTAAAATATTAACTCTCTAGCTGGGGAGAGCAAGATTCCTTAAGGTATTTTATTTCCTTACTTTCCTTCTTCTTGACTCTCTGGATAACTTTGAATTCACAAGGATTCAAGGGTTCAGGTGACCTTAGTGTTGAGTGTTAATTTTCAATTGAACCAAAGAGGAAACTGAAGCCTGAAGAAAGTAATAGAAATACCTCAGACTCGTTTCACCAACAAGGGTTTATGACTAGGCTATAGTTCAGCTTTCTGTTTCTCTGCTTCCCAGTCTTCAGATCCTTTAAAACACTAAATGAATCCTTAAGACAGACACTCCAAGGAGGAATTTTGCCTCTCCTTGGTTTAGCTGCAAAGTAAATACCATGTGTAGCTTTGATAACTGCCTTTGTCTCCCAGGTAGGATTGTAAATTATTTGGAAGGTGTGTTAGTCAAATTTCCATTACTAAAACATAACACATTAGATAATTTACTTATAAGGCAGAAAGGTTTGTTTTAGTTCATGGTTTTAGAGGTTCCCATCCATGATCCAGTGAACTCACTAGGCCTTTGCAGGGTTGCGGGGGTCACTGGATGTCAATGGCAGAAACATGTGATAAAGTAACTTCTCATGTCATGGCCAGGAGGCAAGCAGGAGAGAAAAGGGCTGGTGATGATGTTACTTGTAGGATTTGCAGATGAGATTAAGGTGAGGCTCTTGAGATAGGAAGATTTTCCTGGATATATGTGGGTCCAACATAATCACAAATGCTCCCTTTTAAGAGGAAGCAGTAGGGTCAGAGTCATGGGAAGAGATGAAAGGACAGAAGTACAGGTTGTAGTGATGAAGCCATGAGCTAAAGAAGTGGAGGCTTCTAGAAGCTGGACAGATAAGGAATGGCTTCTCCCCTAGAGCCTCTGAAGAGGAAGGCAGGCCAGAAGACAACTTGAAGTAGGAGTGTAAACATCACAGTCAGTGATACCTATTTGGGATTTATCACTTTCATAGTTGTAACACGAATTTGTGTAGTTTCAAGCCAATTTGTGATAATTAGCTATAGCAGCACAGACTAATGTACTCATCATGCAATTCCTGGACAGGGCCTAGGGCTCAGGGCCTTCCAACTCCTTGCTGGCTGATTCTGTTTGATTGACTGTGAGAGCAAATGGGTATAGACATGTTGTATATGTAAACTAGATTCAGGGGAGCTTTTGTCTTTGCCATATCCCCAGAGTGATGTCATATATAGTTGTCTATTTCCAGTGGACACAATCTGTTCAGCTAAAACTTTTTGTAATCTACTTGATCTGTTTTTCAGATATGAGCTTGTATAATGATTAAGTCACTTCAGAAAACATTGCTATTTGTCTTACTTTATGCCTAAGAAACTTGAACCTTAAGGGAAGTCTAGTATATTTTATATGCTACAAAGCTAATAAATCAAAGCTTTTTCACAAGCTTTTTTTTTAAGCACTGTACTCTCTTTGTCTCATAAAGAATGGCATTTAAAGAGTATTACCCACCCTGCCACATTATCACTTGGACATTGAGCCCTTTCTGAGACATTCTTCATGTCAGTATGTCCATTTCTGCGATGATAGAAATTTTCTGTAAATTTGTTGCTTGTATGTGGCTATTAAGCATTTGGTATGTGACCAGAAGACTGGAGAATTGAACTTTGAGTTTTATTTAATTCTGGTTAAATTTAAATATAAATAGCTACATATGGCTAGTGGCCACTGTCTTGGACTGGATAGCCATGCCTTAATGGGACCCCAGTAAGGGGGAGTCCCACAGATACTGGTGTGAGTGTGCTCAAGGCTGCAGCATCTGGCAGGAAACCCCTCTCCTCTAATTCCAACCTTCTCTGCTTGTTGATAAATGTTTCCTCCCCCTGGTTCACCATCCTCTGGAAAAGCAGGAGGACATTGCCACTCTAGACCTTAAAACCCCAAGAGGGCTCTGATAGTAGCTATGGGAGCCCCTGAAACAGAGAAAAGCAGTCACAGCCAAAACAAGACCTGGCCAGTAGGACCCCCACAGATCATTCTTGACTTCTTTCCTCCTACCCTCCAGGTTGCTAGTGGCCCAGAGCCTGAATAGAACAGGATGCCAAGGAGAAGAGGGTCCAAATGAGGCAGATACAAAACCAGCCTCCCAGGTCACAGAAAAGGAAAACAGCCCCATGGATAGACATCCCACATAGCACTTGTCACAGCAAGTCATGATGTCACCTGAGTTGGAACCATTTCTGTGCTCAAGCCTAAGGGCAGTCAGCTGTGGGAGTTAAAGGAGGTCCCTTTTGATCCTCTGTGTTACCAAAGACTCCTGCTTAGCTTTAGAAATAATGATGATGCACAGGCACTATCCAGCATTTCTGGGAAGGCAAGACCACTTAATTGATGCCTTATCAAAATGCTCCATCAGCAACTACTCTTAATTCTTATAGTTAAACTACTCTTAATTACTTATAGTTAAAATAATTACCTGCTATATCTCTACAATTTTCTCACTTCTTTTTTCTGGTAAGTCTTTATTGTTATTAGAAATATTCCATTTTTTGCTATTGGTGTCTTGATTTTCTTAAACACTATTTTGTTCTAGTGTTTCCTGTCTGAATTTCTTTCACCGGAGTTCTTTGTTCTTTTATTTTCCTATGAAAAGCAACTCTTTTTATTTAGAATGGCTATTATGCATATATCTTAAAATATTTTCATATAAAAATGTCTTTTTGAAAAATTAAGCTACCTTAAATGACAAACTGCTATGTTTTTAATGGTCAGAAAATGTATATTTTCTTCTTAGAGAAAATGTTACATTGGTGCCAGCAGCATAATTTACTAGGAAATAAATAAATGCATTAAATAAAATTTATTAAACAAAATAAATATTAAATAAATTTATTAAATAAATTGCTATTAAATATCTTTAGTAGGAAAAATTTATTTTTTTAAAAAAGATCATATTTATACATGAAACATCTAGTTTTTCCTATATGAAGAAATATAACAAAATTTCCCCTGGAAAATGGACAGCTTCACATTAGGTTTTCCTTACTCCATACAGACAGGAGCTCAAGTTTCTGGACAGAAACTTCAATCAAATGCTTCAGCAGAAAGTGCCTTTAAACCATTTGCAGGTGAGCTTCCAACTTTTGATTGATATTCAGTCCAAGCTCCCTTTATTTCTCCCAAGAATGTGAAGACGTGAAGCATTGGCTGGACTGATCCGTGTGGGGAGGGAGTCATTTGTGTTGGTGGCTACTGGAGCTGGATGAGTATAAATCCATGGAGGAGCCCAAGTCCTGTGGCCCACCTCTAGGAGCTGTATGTCCATTGTCAGAAGGTATAGAGATGACTCACTTCTGAAATTTAATTAGTCTGGGAGCAGACAGGTAGGCACCTATATAGGTGACCGGATTCAAGATGTCTTAGATCCTTGAATAAGGATCAAATCAAATTGCTTATTTAGTGAGAATCCTAAAATATCCATCCAGGGATGAATGTTATCAAAGAGCTCTCTGTAGGCTGTGGTCCAGAATGCAAGCAGAGAGACTGTCTCTCAGTCCATCACAGACTAATATGGAAGAGTGGTCATGTAGAAAAAAAATGTTTACACTCCTACTTCAAGAGGGCAGAAAAGGTAATAAATGAAAAGAAGTAGAATTTACAAATGGCAATTTAAATTATATAATGAAGTGATAGGTAAGTCTCCTTCACCCTTTGACTTAGATGTAGTCCCTCACCCCCAGACAGCCTCTACTAGTTTTGTGTGTCTCCTTCCAGAGATGTTTCTATGAATGTACTAACATATACATGTGTGCAAGCACACACACACACATATATCAACATATTTACATATACATGTGCACACACACATGTATACTGTGACACCATGAATTCACAATAATTGTATGATAATTGTGTGTGTTTGGTCTTCATCCCATTTCCTAGCACACAGATCCTGAAACTCTTGGAATCTCCAACACTTTCCAACCCAGAAGTTTTGACACATGCAATAGCTCAATTTCCTTTTCCATCTTGGATATCATCCACTGGGATGTCCTTACTGTCTCGAAATCTCACCAGGGAATTTAAATGAATATTTCCCACTTGCATTCATAAATATTTTTATCACCTTTATTGGTGCTCTTGTGTGTGTGTGTGTGTGTGTGTGTGTGTGTGTGTGTGTGTGTATACACCAGGCATTGAACCCAGGGGCACTTACCACTGAGCAAAATATCCAGGCTTTTTTTATTTTTTATTTTGAGATAGGGTCTCGCTAAATTGCTTAGGGCCTTGCTAAGTTGCTCAGGCTGGCCTTGAACTTGCAATCCTCCTCAGCCTCCTGAGCCACTGGAATTACAGGAATATAGTAGTGCCCCATTTATTGGTGCTTTTCTAAAGAATGTTTTCAATGCATTGACCAGAAACCAAAATCCTATCATAATTATAACAGAAAATTTAAAGATTCATTTGCCAAAAGCACTGACTCTTCACTAGTGCAGGCAAATGCCAGGTAAGTAACTAAAAGCAGGATCAACCTTAGCATCTCTTCCTTCATTTTCTATCTGTCTCCTTTAGTACCTTAAACTTTGAGTCAGATTCTTGCTAAAGTCTGCACATAGTCACCTTAATCATTTAAGAAGTGTTCATCCAAAACTGGTAATACAAAGTTTATTAACCCTAAATTTATCTAACCTATCTCTTCCTCCTTTTAATCTGAGGACACCAAGATAAGAGTAACTAAAGTATTTTCAAGATTTGCAGGGACATTGAACTGCCAACTTTAATGATGTTCTATTCCCCCAGAGTGACACCTAGAAGTCTCCAGTCATGTCCTACATCTTCCAGGAGCAGATCATCCCATAACCAGATTGCCCTCTTAAGCAGGAACAATCATCTCATAGAAACCAAATTGTCCCCTTCCAGGATCATGGGTCTGATAGATAAATATCCTGAGCAGTAAAGGCAGATTTACTCTGTGTTTTCTCTTCAAGCACTAAGAACTTCTCTGGAGGCAACTCACAGAATCAGAACTGGGATCATGATCAAATGGACCACAGTTTGACCAGACTGCTTAGGCATACTTCTTGCCCCTTTCCCAATTCTTCTATTTAAAACTGAAGCTCATGCCAGAACCCCAAAGACAAAACTGAGATGTGGCCATATTGATTAAAGTCCCTTTAGTGCTTTTCACCATTATTTTTTCTGTTTGATTTTTTGGGGTGAGTGGCCAGACCTGATTTGTTGTGATCCCCAGAGTCAGACCTCTGACTTAGGACTCTGGTAACATTATTTCCCAGTGAGTTTCTCTTCTCACCATGAAACTGAGGACAAGTGATTTTATTACCCATTGCACTCCACAGAAATTTCAAAGAAGTTTTTGGTTGGCAAAGAAAATAGGTTTATTCAAACCACCTCTGAGTAAGATAGAGGAGATTTTTCTGACTGAAACTCCATCTTCAGAACTCAGAGGTACAAAAAGCCATTATGAACCAAGATACAGTGGGATAAAAGGCAGAAAATATACTATGTAGATTAGCTAGGCTATGTTAATCAAATATACTATGTAGATTAGCTAGGCTATGTTATCAGTCTCATGTTCCCTGGTGCCAGTTAGGGACAGTAGATAGGCCCTCAGTCCCCATTTTTAGTATAAGGAAGTACAGGATGCAGAAAAGCTGTTATCAGGAAATCATTTTAATTTCAGAGGGGGGCTGAAGTCTATTTCAATCACACCAAGAACCCCAGGAGACTGGCGAGTTTGTCTCTCATCTTCATGAACTCACGGGATTTCTGCCCATGCCTGTTATTAGTAGAAATGAAAAATATTTTTATCATTACACCATTTATTCAATAAAATGGTTTTCTTCACATCTAGTTTATGTCTAATATGTTGTGAAGTCCTGATGCAAAGATTAATATCTTCAAGAGTATACCAGTCTGGAAACACAAAATGTACTTTACATGCATTAAGAAGTATATCTTAGACTGATGTACTGGATGACAGGATGATGCAGACAAAGGTGGGTTCTCATGACAACACACAATATGGATGTTTCAAGCAGCTTAGAATGGTCAAATAAAATTTCTTTCTTAAATTCTTAAACTCAATAAAAACACCTGAGAAATTCAGCTAAGCAAAAAAGTCATAAGTGTCCCAAATGAATAAAATTCTTGGTTTTAGCAATAAAATTATTGGAGTAATGAAGGAGGGGCTATGCCCTAGTGACATGGCTCAACACCTTTAAAACATGTTGGGTCAATGGAGAAGAAGGAGATTCAAATGAGAGTTCTCCACCCATACTTACCTGGCTGATTGGAATTTTATGAACTTGCCCAGCATGTATAAGGTCCTGAGTTCCATCTCTAGCACCAATAAATAAATGAATTTGGAATTCTTTGAAGCCAATGCCTCACAATAATGCCCCCTCATGTACAATAAATTCTTTTTTAAAATTGTTTTAGTTGTAGATGGACATTATTTTATTTATTTAATTTTATGTGGTTCTGAGAATCCAGCCAAGTGCCTCACTAAGCCATAACCATGACTCTACAATAAGTTCTTGACCATAGAAAGCCCAATGCACAAACTATCCTATGTTCTCCAAGAGATGGAGGTCACCTGGAAATTCCCAAGAGTTCAAATTGTCATGCTACATCATGTGGTTTCTCTGCAGTTGTTTAATGAGACATTCTTCAGGAATAGGTAACACTAAAAAAAGAAACATCATTGTCCAATGGACAAAGACTCACCTTAGAGATCTGAGCCTTTGTCCTAACTTCCATAGATTAGATACAAAAGTTTAGCAAAGTCTCCCAAACATAAACCTTTATTCTGAAATAAGGATAACAATCTTTCCTGCCCATGATATCATATTGTTTGGAGAGAATGAATGAATCACATTTGAAGTCTCTAGATATCCTAGAATGTTCCTTGATAACACAGTCTAATGAATTTATAATGCCTGGCAATCCCTACTCCAAAGAATAAGATCCCTAGGACTTGGGGAATCTCATATTGTTTAATGTAGTTTATGGAGCTGTTCTTTGGTCTTATGTGTTTTAATTAAACTCTCAGATTGTCAATTTTCTTCTTGGGAAACTGAGGTCAGAACACCTCTCCTAAGGTTACTGTAGAAACAAGTGCTACTCTCAGTAGAGTATCTAGCCTAAAGTAAAAATTACAAGGACCTGTTCCTTCGTCACATATATTTTAGAACATCACAGGATAAAATTGGAAAAGTAAGATTGGCATGTTGTTGAGATCCTATTTGTAGGAAGCAATTTATCCTTGATTACATCTTATGAAATTTCTACCATGTAGGCACTTTTTGGTTGATGATCGTTTCTTCATAAATGGATTGAATTCAGTCCTCCTTGGGGACTCTATCCTTTTCATAGGCTTATAAAAATACTCATGCTAATGCATCTAGGAAGAATGAAACCCAATTTATTTTGCTGAGTTATTCTTGAGCCCCTGACCCTGCTTCTTGAATGAGCTGAAGCCTGCAGGGCTCCTGGTCCTCGACAGATGCCATTCTCTAACAGGGAAGCCATTAACAGCCGGCGGTGGGGCCATGGCCCAGCTGCATCTTCCATTTCTGCTCTTAGGAGAGAGCTTCATGAAGCAGTTGGGCCACAGCAGAAACAGGATAATAGACAAGTTTTAGACATGACCATGTCAGAGATCGTATCAAAGTATTTTGTTCCTAAATCCTCCAAGTAAGCATTTAGTGAACAATGAAAATCAGAATCACTACAATCAAAATGCTTCGACCATTATATGATTATAAAAAATTTAATCTTGGTTATCTATCTTCAGAAAAAAATAAAACCAGGACTATCTATTTGTATTCAAAAAAAAAAAAAAACTGAAGCCCTGTTGAACTTGTCAGCCATGCAGTAAGAATACTGGGTGATCAGACCCCACTGGATGAAGTCATCCACATCTTCCATGTTATGAGGCATCCCTATTCTTCATTGCACAGATTTATAAGTGCATTGGTGCCAACATGAACAACAAATAGATGTGTGTATGAATAGTGACCACTGGGTTGTAATCACAAAATAAATAGCTTTCTTGAGTAACTGGGATCTGCTGTAAAGTTTCCTTGGATGCCATTTCTACCCATCTCTTCTCTCTATCCTCAGAGGAATGGCTCCCCTTTCATGCATCTGACATAAGCAGCCCCAGCAGGTGTACTTCAGACCATTCCTGGGCCAGAAAAGAGTCCTGGAGTGCTATGGACAGGTTTGCAAATTGGATTTTGTTACTCAGGTAAGGATCAAAAAGACCATAGTGAATCTTAAGTGGAATAGGGAAAATATTTGTTTTTTAATTCAGTGGAAGCAAAAATTGGGGTGGAATACTGCCATGGACTCAAAATCACCATCTAATCCACATTCCATTATTACAAAATGCTATGTGTATTAACCAATATTCTCTCTGGTTGAAATGTCCCAGGGATGAAGTTGCTCATTCCAATTCCACTCTTTGAACATTTTCCCAAAAAACCCCCCCAAAAAACCATTTGGAGATAGTGTCCCTTTACTATGGTTCTATCTGCCTGGAAGAATTTCTCCTGATCTCTTCCTTCCCCTGCCCTCCCCCACACATCAAGCTTGGTTCTCTTTGGCAGTCACATGTGCTCTTCTTTCTTTTTATTAAAACACATGGAACTACATGGGGAAAGCAAGGATCCTATCCCTGTGTTATCCATAGTTTGAGCTACCTGTGGAAATTTGTAGAGATTCCACAATGTTCCTGTCTAGGAAGAAAATGCAGAAGTGTTTTCCAACAATGGCTGCCATAGTCTTTTCTTCACTTCATAAGAGTAATTAAGTACTGTTTCCAACCCTCCCAAGAGCCACATAAGAGGCTCTTCAAGGTCTGTTGGTCACTGTGGAAGATGTTATAGAGATCAAATGCAGGGCAAACATTGGATAAGAGTCTGGGGTCAGTTCTATGCATAGGCAGGTGTTCTTACCAGTTTTCTGAGTGGGAAAGAAGCAAAAGCTAAACATTTTGTAAGTACTTGTAGTAAAATACTGTAGATAGAGAACATACTAGAGAACATTATGGCCATTCTTCAGTAGTTTCCCCTTCTTTAATAAAGTAAGCAATTTAGGAAATGGAACTTCAACCCTGTCGTTTTGAGTATAAGCTCTTCCATAACCTCCATATCTTCAGGAAAAGAAAATGTGCTCAATGTCAAAGAGCCTTGACATTGTTCTATGTCAAAGGTTGGAAAACAATATTCACAGCATCATACAATTTAAGGATCAGGAACACATGTGCAGTGGATTTTACAATGTGGCTTTAAAAACATGATTCCAGGAAAAAATTATGTATTTGTTTCCCAAACATTAGTGGTGCTAAAAATAATTGTTCTGAAATTATATTAGAGACAATTTCTTTAAGATAGTATGCACATTGTTTAAAACTAAATAGGAAAACTATCTCTGCAAAATTGTGTCTAGGAAATATTTGCTACAAAAAGTTGTTTTAGCACCCACAGTGTCCATATCTGAAGATGACATACATTGAAGCCATGAAGGAAAACCAGGGGAAACACTGGGGTTTTTACTTGGAACAGGCAAACACAAGTCAGGCAGCCCATACTTCTGGAGGGGCTTAAATATGAAATGAAATCTCCAGATGACAGTGATAGGAAGGTAAGCAGGACAGGAGAGAATGACCAGACTAAGGTTCTCATTTTCTATAAAGGAAAAATACGGATGATCACTAAATCATTAAGACTGTCAGAAAAGTACACTGAGCCGGGTGCTGTGATGCAAGCCTGTAATATCAGCACTTTGGGAGGCTGAGACAGGAGAATCATGAGTTCAAAGCCAGCCTCAGCAACAGCAAAGCACTAAGCAACTCAGTGAGACCCTGTCTCTAAATAAAACACAAAATAGGGCTGGGGATGTGGCTCAATGGTTGAGTGCCCCTGAGTTCAATTTCTGGTACCAAAAAAGAAAAAGAAAAGGACACTGAATTACATATACTAAAATTAGATATAATAAAATACCTGAACAATCAATAGATTACATAATCTTCATATTATTAAGAATGTGTGCAGGGGAACAGTAAAGATGGTGGAATATGATGGACATCATAGCCCTAGCTTTATGTATGACTGCATGTATGTTGTGATTCTATATCACTTACAACCAGAGAAATGAAAAGCTGTGCTCCATCTGTGTACAATGACTCACACTCTGCTATCATGTAAACCTAAATAGAATAAATAAATAAATAAATAAATAAATAAATAAATAAATAAATAAGAATGTGTGACCCAATGAGAAAGGATTGTTGCTGTTGTTTTCAGTGCTACACCTTCAATCCCTATGTGTGGTGTTATCTTGAATATCAAATGTTCCAAATAAATACTCATGACAAATTGAAATGGGCCATTAGAAAAGAAAATATGAATAAAACTATCCATAAGTGAAAAAATATATGAGAAAAATAGAAATGTAAAATCATGTTAAAAATAAATTTATTGCTGGAATAAAAGTCAGAAGGTATGTTAACAAAACAAAACTTGGAATAGCTTAAAAGACATTACAATCAGATATTTTAAAACTGGGAAACCAGCCATTCATACATTATAAGAAATATATAGATACTGATAAAGTGGAGTTGTATATAAATTAATGAAAATAAAACAATATTCATTGTAAACAAATTATAATTAAAGGTTAAAATCACTCAGAGGGAAGACACCGACAAATTTCTAGAGGCATATGACCTACCCAAACTGAACCAAGAGGACATACACAACTTAAACAGGTCAATTTCAAGCAAGGAAATAGACGATGCCATCAAGAGCCTTCCAACCAAGAAAAGCCCAGGTCCAGATGGATTCTCAGCTGAGTTCTACAATACTTTCAAAGAAGAATTAATACCAGTTCTCCTCAAACTATTTCATGAAATAGAAAAGGAGGGAACCCTTCCAAACTCATTCTATGAGGCAAGTATCACCCTGATTCCAAAACCAGACAGCGATACATCAAAGAAAGAAAACTTCAGACCAATATCCCTGATGAACATAGATGCAAAAATTCTCAATAAAATTCTGGCAAATCGCATACAAAAACATATCAAAAAAATAGTGCACCATGACCAACTGGGGTTCATCCCAGGGATGCAAGGTTGGTTCAACATACGGAAATCAATCAATGTAATACATTACATCAATAGACTTAAAGATAAGAATCATATGATTTTATCAATTGATGCAGAGAAGGCATTTGATAAAATACAACACCCTTTCATGCTCAAAACACTAGAAAAACTTGGGATAGAAGGAACATACCTCAACTTTGT
>PVHX01021970.1:0-28659 GCA_004024805.1 Geosciurus inauris | reverse complement strand
GAAGTCAATTTGACTTGCTTCATCTTAAACACCTAGCAAAACCAAGAACACAGCCATTCCTGGGCATTTAAAATAAAGATGGACATCTATGACATTAAAAACTAAACACTATGTTTACATGCCTTGTCCTCTCCAGCCTTGTTACTTAACTGTACAATGAGGCTGAATTACCATGACTTGTTACCACCTCCCTTTCTAGAACAAAAAGGGCCATTGGTAATAGTAGGGCTCTCCTTGGCCCCCATTCACTGCCTCTGGGCTAAGGCAAGAGGACTTGTTTATGCAGTAACCGCTACTTAAAAAAAAAAAAAAAAAAACTTAAACAAATTTCATTACAGAATAGACCAGCCTTAAACTTCCATCACGCTGGACTCCCACCAAACTCAAAATTTCTCGGCAGACCCGCCTTCTTTTTCTGCTAATCAGTAATCTCTCCCAAGCTTCTGTTCCTACCCACAGATGATGTTTCTACATTCAAGCAACATGACTGACAACCAGATGCTCCCTGCCTCCCTAATGTCCCGGCCGCACACCCATCTCTCGATGCCCCTAATCCCGCTCGAAGCAGTCAGACAGAATCTGCTGTCCTATATCACCAAAAAGGCCAGGATGTCAGGTTTGGTCAGGGTCCAAGATGCCCAAATAAGGAAGCTGGTCAGCAGAGCTGCAAGCCAGATGTGATGTCACTAGTGGACACGCCTCCTGTCAATCAGCGAGTTTTCCTGACCCATCAGGAAGGACTATGGCCTTCTCTTCCTGTACCCAACCCCTCCCCTTCCTGACTGGGTTTTCTTGAAATTCTCTAAGCACGGAATCTCTGACGCCATTTCTCCCTACCCGCTCTGATGGACGGGGAAATGGTCCGAGGGCTCGCCTTCCAATAAAGCCTTGCTGAGTGGCTTAATTCATCTTCTCCTGGTCGTGTGAATTTTACAGTACTAATTTGCAGTAACACAATGTATTTGTGTTTATTTTTTCTCACATCCTTACCAACATTCATTATTATTTATATTCTTGGTACTTACCATTCTGACTAAAATGTGATAAAATCTTCTGATATTAAAACCTATTTACTTGTTAGCAGATATTTGTGCCAATGTGTTTTTCTAACTTATTTCAAGAACTTCAAAAACTCCAAACAGTGAAGAAAGAATATCGGCATTAAGTGAAGATCAAAACTTTTCTTTGGTGTAGTTGTTTTTATTTGAGTTATCTTTTTCTATCACTGATATTTATGAAACTAAGGGTCAAAGATTAAAATCCAAAAGCTGAGAAGATAGCTACTGTGGGAATTTTAAAGATATACCTTTCAGTTTGGGTGGGAAAAATGTCGGAAATGGGTAAAGGAAATGAACAGAAGAGAGAAATATTCTGACACACAGGACTGAAATTCCTGGCAATAGCACTGTTGTGTTAGACTGGGAGTTCCCAGACTATCTCAACTCACAGAGTAATTAATCTACCATGGTGTTTTTCATGGTGCCCCAAGGTCAAATGAAATACTGGTAAGTTTCACTGATTAAATAGCTAATATTGACTTAGGATACATATTTTAAAAATAATTCATATTAAAAAAATTGTATTATGTTCTTAAACATAATTTCATTTTTTAAAATATATTTTTAGTTGTAGATGGACACAATACCTTTATTTATTTTCATATGGTGCTGAGGATTGAACCCAGTGCCTCACACATGTGAGGCAAGAGCTCTACCACTGAGCCACAATCCCAGCCCCCTTAAACATAATTTCTTATTAATTGTATATGCATAATTTTTGCTCACTATATAACTTCTCAAATTTTGATTTAGGTAGAATATTGTAATGAGGCTTTAGATTTTTCATTTTTGTTTGGAAATGTCCAATGGGTAACTAAAAGTGGAATTAAAAGCATGGCATCTCTGCCTCTATTTGGCATCTGGATCTTTTGTTCATAGTCATCTTGGATCTAAGCAAGATTATATTTGATCAATAAGTATCTTGGGATGAGTCAAAATTGCCTCAAAGCAACAGCAGCTTTCCTATGCTAATAAAACTCTTCCTGACCAATCCTGAGATGGTGAGAGACCAGACCACATCTGACCAAGAGCACCTGATTTGCAAGCTGTGAAAACACTCCAGCTATCCAAATTCCCAGCCTCTGCCCTCATTTCCCTTTTTGTAAAACCTAAAAATCTTTATTAGTATCCTGGAGACCAGGTAAGGATGGGGGTCCCCTTGTCTTCCTGGTGTAGCTACACTGATTGAAGTGCCTTTTTGCTACATTTACATCATCATTATGTATTCTGTTTGTTTTTGTATGTAGTCAGAACTAATTTGCTGGACCCGCAGAATCAATCCGCTAATCTAGGATTCTGGTAACAATGCCACCACCCTCAAATTTTGTTCTGTATGATTTTCACATACTACCTTGTTTTATCCCAGAAACAACTAAAAACTCAGATTTTCAGACATTATGTCATTGAAAGAAATGTAGTTTCTGCTAACATTAACTGTGAAACATGGTGTAATGTACTATTTGTGGTAACTTTGTTGAGCTTTACTGTTTCCCTTGAAAGTATCAAATGACCCAGTTCAGTGCTGCAACCCAGGCACCAAAGCACATAGTTTGGAAACTGCATACGCAGACATTACTGTTATCATGGTGGTTGTAAACCATAACAACAACAACACGGAATGTCTCCACATAGCTTTACAGTTATATTAGGCTAGTGGCTGATAATTTACATTATAAAAAAGGGAAAACTAGATTGAATCTCAACTTTGTCATTACTAATTCTATGAGCTATTTATCTTTTTTTTTTGAATCTTAATCTCCTCCTCCACAGAATTGAGATAATAAAAATAAATAGTAACTGTCTTATAGAAATAGTAACTGTCTTATGAATATTAAATGAAATAAAGAATATGCTTGCACTTAAGCATGTGTCAGATTATTCATGTAAGAAATTTCACTTAGTACTATTATCATCACTAAATCTATTCCAGAAATGTTATACTGTCATTGTTACCAGTACTGTTCCAACATAGATGAGGTCTATGTAAATGTAAAATTGACATAATTAATCATCCTTTTAATATGACACTCATTATAACAAATCTGGTGATTTAGCATGTGCTTTTTTAGTTTTAATTGTGTAGAAGTACATCTCATTAGTAATTAACATTTTAAAATAATTGTCATTAATTATATTTATTTGTTTACACATCACTTCTCATGTAATAGGCTAAATACTCATTAGAAAGTGATCACATATTGTTAAATTTTAATATCTCCAAAATATCTAGGGCTTTCCTTATATACACATACACATGTGTTTTGTAGAAGCCAGTTTCTTGAAATTTAATAGTCTATATTATGATTACTGGGTGAGAGTATATTAATTTTTTAAATGAACATATGTAATATTTTCTATATGCAGGAACTATTTTAAGTGCTTTACAGAAGTTAATTTCTTACAACACCTTATAAGTTATTAAATACACTGTACAGTGTTAGCTGAGATCAAGCAGAACCACACTTTTCTGTAAGAGACTAAGATCCAGAAAATAAAAATGTTAAATGCTTTAAATTTACTAAATATTTTATTTTGGGAGACAGATTAATTTTGTACTTTGGACCACAAAATTAGCTAATGGTAAGGTAAAACCTATCAAGTTGAAAGAAAGAGATTGAATGAGAGAGGGAAGGGAAAAATAAAGAGGAAAGGGGGGGGTAGTAGGAGGAGAAAGATTTGAGGCAGTTAAGAAAAATTTGTGTTATTCCAGATATAGGAAAAGTCAAGGTCACACAGTATTATATTAAAAGGAGATAATTTCACTTTTTAATTATCCAATGTTGAATATGGTCACTTTTCCCTAGGCATTAGTTAATAACACAGGTTCTTGCTCAATTTTACCATGGAATTGTTCATTCTTAATTTATTTCCAGCTTTTATTACTTTTATTTGTTTTTAGCTTGAGGAAATTTTAAGAAACTACTGCTTATAAGATGTAGTGATAGTTTCATTGATATGTATTAATTTATTGATAAAATTTTCATATTAAGTATGTGAATTACAATTGCCACTTCATAAATGAGAAAGTAAAATTCTTGTAGGTTAATTTAATAATTTATTTAAATATTTACTATTCAACAATATCCAGAAACAAAGCTAATTATTTAAGTTACCAAAGCTAAAATAATGTCCACTATAAGCTATGTCAATTAAAATTGAATAATTGTCTATAATATTTTTTTTACTTCAGTTTTGGACCTTCTAAGATAAACTGGTAACTTGTCTCTTTGTTCTTAGAACATAGTTATTATTTTGTGCCCAGGAAAAATATAATTAAATCATTGAAGAATTCTTTCAAGGTGATCTACCCTCTAAGAACTCTAGCCTTTATTAACATGGCGATCTTTCATGCTTTTAGACTCTGCAGGGAAACGCAAGCACGCCTTCCATTCTTTAATGCCACTTTAATTTCAAAAATATATCTTTGTATATCTTTATGGTCAATCTAAATACCTCCTGTTTAATTTCAGCTCCTTTATTTTGATCTCAGAGAACAAAATCCTTTAATTTTGATATCAGAGAAAAAAAATTTTGTCTGTTTTTATTAGGCACTTATAATTACAACATTTGAACTCATTTTGACAAAACCATACATGAAAGAAATTTGATTTCAATCCTCTTCTTTTCCCTTCTTCCTCCCCTTAGTCTCCTTTATGTATTGTATTGATCTTCCTTTCACTTCTTTATATTTGTTTATTTTCAATTGATATTTTCTACATATGCACAGAGGTGAAATTCCCTTTGGTGCATTTATATATATGACATTATTTTGTTAAATTGATTCCATTTTGCTTCCCCATCCTTTACTGTTTTCTCTCCTTCTCTCCCTTCTTCTTGTTCTCCTTCTATTCCACTAATCTTCCCCGTATCTCTATGACATCCTATCCCCTCTCCCACTGGTTCTTTCCCTTATTTTGCTCTAGCTTTCACATATGAGAGAAAACATTTGACTCTTAATCTTCTGTGTCTGGCTTATTTAACTTAAAATGATTTTCTCCATTTCCATCAAATTACCAGCAAATACCATTATTTCATTCTTCTTTAAGGCTGAATAAAATGTGTATATATACCACATTTTCCTGATACATTCATTTATTGACCAGCAATTACATTCATTCCATAATTTGGCTGTTGTAAATTGTGCTGCTATAAGCATTGAAATGATCGAAATGATCGTATACTTATAGTATTCTGACTTTAGTTCTGTTGGATACATACTGAGGGTGATAGTTGCATCCTATGGTAGTTCCATTCCCAGTTTTTTGAGAAATCTTCTCACTGCTTTTCAATGTGCTTGTACTAATTTGCAGTTCTACCAGCAATGTATAGGCATACCTTTCCCCCCACATCCAGCATTTATTATTATTCATATTATTGATAATTGCTATTCTGAATGGAGTAAGATGGAATCTTAGCATAGTTTTGATTTGCATTTCCCTGATTGCTAGAGATGTTGAAATTTTTCATGTTTTTGTTAGTAATTTGTATTTCTTTTGAGAAATTTCTTTTTAGATTTTTTTGCCCATTTATTGCCCATTTATTTTTTGGGTGATTTGTTTTGTGGCATTGGGATTTTTGAGTTCTTTATATATTCTAGATATTAGTCTCTTGTCAGAGGAGTAGCTGGCAAAGATTTTTTCGAATTCTACAGGCTCTTTCTTCATTCTTGTATTTTCTTTGCTGTAGTGAAGCCTTTTAATTTGATGACATCTTGCTTTCTGATTCTTGGTTTTATTTCTTGTGCTTGAGGGGTCTTATTGCAGAAGTCAGGTCCTGCATTTATATGATGGAGTTTTGACTCTATGTTTTCTTCTAACTTTTGCAAAGTTTATGATTCTAAATCTAATTCCTAAATCTTTGATTAATTTTGACTTGACTTTTTTAACAGGACGAAAGGTAAGGATTCAATTTTATTCTTCTTTAAATAGATATCCAGTTTTCTCCACCACCATTTGTTTAAAACTATGTATTTTTTCCAAAATACATTTTTGGCATCTTTGTCAAGTATCAGAATGCAGTAAGTATTTGGGTTTGTCTCTGTGTCTTCTATATCTTTATATTGGTCTTCATGTCTATTTTGGTGTCAGTTCCATGCTGTTTTGCTACTATAGCTCTGTAGTATAATTTGATATTGGGTTTTGCATTGTCTCCTGCATCAACTTTTATTGCCTTTAGCTTGTATGTCCATATTCTCTTCTATCCCAGTGATTTTCAGGTTTGGTCTCTGGATGTTGTACCAAACTTCTTGTATATTCTGATCATGTTCTTCTATATTTTGCTTTTATTATATTCTGTGTACTCAAATTAATGTATCCTGTCTTCAAAGCCTTAGGTTCTGCCTTCAAGGGATGAAGTTCTGTTTTCTACAAAATCTCCCTCTGTCTTATTATTTCAAGAAGTGGTTTTATTGATACTGATAAATTTTAGGTTTATGTAATCATTTGATATAAACAAGTAATGCATAATAACCACATAAGGGTAATTATCATTTTCATCTCCTTCAAAATTTATTGTTTCTTTGTATTAGGAATCTTTCAATTCTTCTCTTCTAATTCTATATAAAATAAAAAGTAAATTTTAAATTTGTACTCTATAGTCAACCTACCGAGCTCTAGAACACTAGAAGTTATTCCTTCTTAACATAGTGTCTTTATTTTGCTCTTGCACTTTCTCTTTTCTTGATTCTAGGTGGATCTTCTTCACAAATCATCAAATCATACATAACAATGATATCTTGGATATTCAGTTAGAATTATAATTTTAAAATTTTAATAATAGTGTCAAGAATAATGGTAAAAATCATGGTACATTTATTCAGTTCTTGTCATATATGGCACATGCATATGTAAGTTACAAGATATAAAGATATACGTTGCATTTATTATAATAAACTCCACAAAATCATAGGTATAGTTTAATACTAAATAGGCAGCAACTAAGCTTTACAGAGTATAGTAAAACTGTACATGATCACACAATTATTAATGCTGCTTGATTTTAAGTCTTTGGTATTTAAGTTTAATTTCCTTGAAGTAGTCATGTATTCACTAGAGTATTGGAAAACCTTGCTTCTTATAATGGTAAACAAGACAATTTATAATGTGAATCAAGCCTTCTCCTGAGGATAATCAAGCACCTGCAAACAAATATTTAGTCTTCATAATATACCAAGAAGTTAATAGTACAATGAGGAATTTCTAGGTCATAACCTGATAAAGAAAGCAAGCCAGAATGTATTCAAACAAGGAAGCCAGAAATAAGTAATTCCAATAATGGAGGGTTCTGAAGGCAGTTACAACAATGAAGAAAGAGCCACAAAATGAATATGCTTAGTCTAAACAAACAAAAAATGATTATGATCCCCAAATACTTGGGATTCTGAAGAATCATTCTGTATGTTAACTAGAATCCAAAGATACTTGCCATCCCTTAAGCATCAATTGGCCTACTATGCATTATATCCTGACTTTACAATACCTTTTAAGGCTTATGTTAAAAAAAATATTGAGCTTGAATGATCTAAAATTGCATTGAAGACAAGAAAAGCATTACCTTTGAAAGAAGATATAATCACACAAAGCTAACCAAGCAAGAATTATTAGAAATATTTTCTTTCAGACAAAGTCTAATATGCAGTAAAAAGTGACCAGGCACACAAGGAAATAAGACAATATGTGAAAAAATGGGCATAATCTGCAAACAATTAAAATAGTTCTCCTTGCATTATTTAGAAATTTATGAGTTATGATTACTTTAACAAGCCCTGAAAACCATGACACAGTCAAACTTTTTAAAAAATAAAATCAATACACTTAAAATCAAAAGATTCAAAATCAAAACATCAATGGAGATTTCATAGCAGATTATGCAAATATGTGTGAAAAATTAGTGAGTTACAAGATAGAAAACAGGAACTAACTGAAGAATATATAGCAAAAGTAAACATAGACTTATCTATAAAACAAGTATCAAAAATATCAAAAGACTAACAACATATATTTTTGTTGCTAGAGTCTTTATAATTAAACTGAAAATATTCATATTGTTGAAAAAAAAGAAATAAACATATCCATATACTTGAATAATAAGAAATAAGCTTAGAAATATTACATGGATCAAATCATAATAGAAAAATAAAAATATTTTGAATTAGGAGCGTAAAGAAGTTAAATGTAACTGCAATGTCTAACTTGTTTTTAATGATAGTAACACTTTATTATGAAAACCCTCCACTAAACTTCTGACAGAGGACAATTTTATATCAAACATTTTTGTCAAAAAACAGTAAACTCTATAAACTTTCCAGGCCTATGTTCTCTATTAAAACTATTCAAATCTGCTTTTTTATCATGAAAGCAGCCATAGATGATACATAAAAAGAATGTGGCTGTGTTCCAGCAAATTTTAATTAAAATAATAAATGGTCATGGTGGGTTGAATTAAACTCAGGCTCCCTGTTTAAGATTCTGGAATTCAAAGTAGTAAATAGTCATCACTCATCATGGGAGGACAACACAGAAGGAGTTTCAAAGGAATTCAGTGTCTGACATCTAAGTACGTGTATTTAACATCTTAATAGGGTAAAATATTATACAACCAATTAAAGATATATATAAATTTGGGAATTATTAGTGTAAAAATGTGGTACAATGCTGGAAAGTAAGAAGTTAAATATCTCATCTAATCATTTTTGGAGGTGAGGTGCAAACAGGAATGGTGAGGTTCCAGTCAAAGGCCTCATGCATGCTAAACACACACTATTCCACTGAGCTACACTTCAGTTCTCCATCTGATTTTCATTTGTTTTCTGTTTGCCAGAGAAAATAAAGGAGGTAACTAATGGCATATCGCATTAGAGAGATGCTAATAAGAGTTTTTTAACAATAAAAAACGATATTTGCTAGTAGAAAATTTCCTATCTTGATAATGGTTTAAAAAAGATTCACCAATATAGAATTGCTTAGAGTTCACATGTTGAGTGGCACATGAAATATTTTATATGTTATTTAATCTTCTGGGTACAAAATGATTAGTCAACTACATGACACCTTTGTAAATGATCTAAACAACACACATCACTTAAAGACCATTTATGCTAATTTTGCAATTAGTTAAGAACAGATCCAGTACAAGGGAAAGACTACTGAACCCATGGTGATGGTCCAGAACCTCCTCCTGTGTTTCAAGATTTCTCGTAACCACTGATGTTGGGTGTATTTCTGATTTGTTGGAGGAGTCTGAGTTGATTGATCCTGGGTATTATTTTAAAAGACATCACATATGATGATATTATGCCATGAATGAGATTAGACAGAGAAAGGAACCGGGAAGTTATATCCCTGACGTGTTCCAGCAGTAACTGTCTGAGAGAAGGAGAATATGCAAAGGGGGCTAACACAAAACAACCAATGAGGTAAAAGGAAAATCAGTAGTGTGAACTAAGCTAGAAGCCACAAGCAAAAGGAGTATCAAGGAAAAAGTAGTATGCACTGTGACCAATGTTCCTAATAGGCTTTAGAATTTAGCATAACACATAAAGTATATTGATGGCCTTGGGAAAACAGTTGTTTTGTTCAAATGCCCGGGTTAAATGTACTATTTGAGAGAGAACATGAAACACTTATTTAAAGAGAGACTAGACAAGTCACACAGAGGTTTTGCTACAAAGAGGAGCAAGGATATAAAACAGCAAGGGTCAAAAAGTTTTATTTAAGGTAGAAAAACTTGTTTCTACATATGTTTCTAAGCTGACTGAAATAATCTATTAGAGAAGGAATTTAAATAAGGTAAGAAAGGGAGTAGAGAAATGTTAGTGTGGGATTTGTTCAGGGAACACAAAAAGAATTAAGAACCCAGACTCAGCAACTGGAATTGGATAGGCGGATGAAGAGTTCATAAAGTTATGTTTTATGTAGATGCTGATATGTTAATAGAGGTAGTGGTGGGGATCTGCTGATATTCTTTTGTGATTGCCTCAACTTTTTATGTAAGATAAGAATGAATTGTTCATTATGTATAAGTATGAAGGTAGGAAATGTCAGATCTTATATGGGAGAAAAGGTTGTATGAGATAATATTCTAGGGAAGTAGGATTGTAAATAGATTTGTAAAGTAAAGTTTGGTTGTCTGACAGCGCCTGAATGCACACTAGGTTTCGGTCATACAGTTAAATATTTACGTATATTTACCATAGTGTGTAGTTGCAAGTTAAAAGTAATCAGATTGAATTAAATTTTGCCAGCATGTGAAGAAGTGAGCCAGCAGCCTGAGATTCAAAGGTAGATAATAGTAGTTAAGATGTTTGCACATAGAAATTAAGTAGGATAAGAAGGATATACAGCACCCCAGTAATATGGAGCCATGGAAATATGGAATAGCCAATGGTTTGGAATACCTGGTTGAATCAGGGATGTAGGGACTAACAAACATAGAGGTCATATCAGGGGCTTTTATCCATGAAAATGTGATTATCTAAAGTACATAGTTATTAGTAATGATAACCCCTCTGGGATAAATTTAGTGTTGAGTGGAGATATTGGGGGAACTTAATTCTGGCTGCTATAAAGAATATCTACATTTAAACTGAAATAGACAAGACCTAATAATATTGGAATTAGAATACTTTAAGCAGAAGTTCAGTTCATCTAGAAATTTCATCTAGAATGAACAGATGTTGTCATAGAGGTGATAAATTATATCAGTGAGTTATGTAATATGATGTTTGAAAATCAAAATTGCATTTTTTTTTAAGGTGAGCAGCAGGAAAATGATCCGAAAGGATTCATTAAGGGTGGAGAGACTGCATTGTTCAGACCCAGAGGCAAAATGATAAGGCAGAAAAATCTCAATCACTGTGCTATTTGTGGATATGAATACTTGGACTTGGTAAAACTGTGAATAGAACCATGAAAGTTTGGGCTAAAATGTTAGAATAATGATTACTTCTTGTAATAAACTAGAGTGTTGTAAATGACACAAGTGACTTCGAGGGTGCTGCCATTATTCCATTTCTTGATTTTATTTGATAATTCCAAAGATATTTTCTTCACAAATAATGATTGTATGAAAATATTTTATGAACTTTTCTATTTTTATATTTATTTTGTGTGTGTGTGTGTGAGAGAGAGAGAGAGAGAGAGAGAGATACAGGGCTTGAACCCAGGGGTACTTTACCTGAGTTACACTCCCAGTACTTTTTATTTTATTTTATTTTGAGACAGAATCTTGCTAACTTGCCCAAGCTGGTCTTGAACTTGGGATCCTCCTTCCTCAGCAACTACCTAGCCAGTTGCATGTATGCACCACTATGCCCAGCTACAAACTTTTCTATATTTATGATATCTCACAGTAAAATCATACAAATAGAACAATAGTGATTTTGGAAGACTGCTGTTTTGAAACTTACTTTGATGATTTATTTTGTATACAACCTTGGTGATATTTGAAAGATCTGCTCCTTATTTTTTCTTTTAAAAATGTGAAGATTGGAATTTGAAGTCTAATATCATCTCATCTCCTCAGTAGCATAATCCCATTGTATAGGACATATAATTTCACTGTTCTCATTTCAACCTCATATTTATTCATTTATTTATTTATTCAAGAAATGTGATGGACATTTTCATCCATCCATGAGATCATCATATTCATCCATGAGATGTTATCCTGAGCACTGAGAGTTAAGTGATTCATAAATAGAATTTAGACTTCTTAAGTATTTTTAAAAAGTGTGTTTATATTCCCACACAAACTATATGAAAAGCCTATATTTGTATCTACCTCTGTGTTAAGTTGTTCAGCTTATGCATAGAGGCTAGCTTTTGAGTAGGAATTCCATGAAGAGAGAATCACATCATGCTAGATAACTAGATAATCTGTATATTTGTTATTTATGTTACTTAGAGAGGAAAGGAGTTACTGCAAAAAGAAAAATCCAGATGTGTATTTCCATGTAATTTGGAAATTTCTGTAACGTAAATAACCAAAGAATGAAATTAGGTAGTGAGGCCAGCGCCTCACTAAGGGGTACTTCTTCCTGCCTGTGGAGGGTGTAAGCCATTGAAGAAGATAAGTCATGAATAATTAGTGAAGAGAAAAATATACAGAGTCAGAAAAAATAGTTTTAAAAGAAGCTTGTAGCATCTGATAGGCCCAGCCCACACAGGAGCTGGAGTTGGACAATTAAAAAATGGCTCCTGTGTTTTATTTTAGGGGACACATCAAAGGCGAGGATAAAGTTTCAGGGGTGGAGGCTTACTTCATGATGTCTTGTAGTCAGCAGGTTGATTGGCATCTTGGCAAGTCACACTTATCTCTGAGAGGCTGTGTGGCTGCAGTAGGTCACTCTATCTCCGGTGCTGTGTGGGACCAGACAGAGCTTGAATAGGGTTACATGTGTTTGGATAGTCTTAGCCAGAGGAAATTTCCACTGGAAGTTCCCAAACACCAGATTCTTTTATTCACTAAGCTGCTATGTCAATGTAGTACACACATAGCCCACGGGTGGCTCTGGACAATGTGGGATGGAATTTAAAAAAACATTTCATGTCATTCCATTTTACAGATTAGTAAAACTAAGCCCTGGATACTTAATGTAACTTACTTTAATTTTTATTAAGTATTTCTCAGTGGTGCCAGGAGGCAATGAGGAATTAGCATTCTGAATTTATTTAATCACTTTGATGCATTTTAGCAGGACTCATTTGCATACAAACAATGTAATAATTGCATGATTCATATGTATTTATTAGAGTAGGTCCAAGAAGAATTATATTAGGCAAGATTTTGCCAACCTAATTTCCAGACTGACAGAAAAAAAAGAGCTTCTCCTTCAATTATTTAAATTAATGAGGTTTTAATCTATGTTTACAACTAAGCTTCAAAAGAAATTTATGAATCATCTTGCTTTATAAATGAGTTTGAGTTTTTATGTCCTTTAGATAAAATTAGACCTTGAAATCAAAGATGAAGAACTAAATTATCTCCTTTATTTCACAGCAGGTGACTAATATTCACTCAGGGAGAATGCTGATTTCCGGGAAAGTGAATGCACTCAAGAGTCACTAAGTTAAATTAAGCACTTAGCATCTTCTTTGGCACTTCATGTTGTAGATCATTTTGTTCCTCCTTCTTCCTCACTTCCCCTTCCCCTCTTTGTGTTCTCTTTTTCTTTCTCTTTCCCATCCCCTTTCTCCTCTTTCTTTCCAATGAAATAAACACATGCGATCCTCTCTTGTGTGATTTGTGCTTTTCCAAATTACTGATATAAAAGGAATATCTTTACTCTTTTCCTTTTCCCTTTTTTTTTTTTGCCTGTTCTTTTTCTATAAAGCAGGAGCATGACTTCAAAATCTGAAACTCAAAGTAAATCAGAATAAATGAACAGTGCAATTGCCAATGACGATGTTTTTAAAAGCAATTAGCAGTAAAATGAGGTAGAGTTTTTATTGTTTTGTTTATTGGAATCACAGAACAAATGATATGAAATAGGTAGTTCAAGATTTGATAATTCAGCAGATCAGTGATAGCAAATCTTTGTGTCACTTTCTCCTAGATGCTCTTGGCTTTATTTCCCAGGTCTAAAGCTCACCTTTCCTAAGCTATGCAATGTGATTTTTCATGATAATGTCCAAATGAATTATGAAAAAGTACCTTCTTGAAAGTTATTTTGTTCTAACAGAAATTTCCAGAAACCATCATTGTAAATTTCCCCTTGGGACTGTTTGGTAAGGACTGTGCTGTGTGCTATATCCCAACTGTCAAGGGGGTTGTACAACCCACACATTGCTTCCATAATGTATTACCAAATGCAAAGTATGAAAAAGGAATGTGTATGCTAGGTAAAGTCAATTCATATTGCATGTAACTAAATATATGTGAACATTAATATTATCTGTTATTGATATAAATTTCATAAATTTATCTGAAGAATGCCATTTTAAGATTAGAGAGTTACAGGCAATTTGCTAACAATGCTTTTCATCCCAATATTGGTAATAATAGGAAAAAGAAAATAACCTTATCCTCTAATCTATTTGTACATTTAAAATCAATGCATTGATATAACAATTGCAGTAGTTTATAGCTGTTATATTAGTAAGTGTTTTGCATTCATTAGTTAATTGTTATAACCCAACAAGGTATAAGCTCTTAGTGTCTCTATTGTGTAGGTGAGCAAATTGAGTCAAACAGAGTGTTTGGCAACCACAAATTCAACTACCCTGCCAACAATGTGAAAAACAATCCAAACACCTCTGGAAACTACTTCTGAATTCATGGCTACATTGTGGAGGGATACATTGGAAAATATCCTTTTCTTTTTTTCAGTCAAAATAATGGCAGTTTTGATATAGATGTTGTTTATCTTTGTATATTTTGTGATATTGTAAAGGATAAAAGATATAGTGGTTTTGATAGCATCTATTTAAGAGAAACCAATATTATATTGAATATGCTTCAGAAACTGTTCTAAGTGCTTTCTAAGGCTAATCCATTTAACGGCCATAAAACACACTGGGTGAATATAGTAATAATCCCTGTTTCACAGATGAAAATATTGCAACATTGAAGGTGCCTAGGTGATGTGACTAAGTAAGTGTGGGGTTGCAGTACTATTTAGGTAATCTAGCTAAACTCTCTTTATCCTTAACCAGTATATCATGTGACCTCATTTTCACTGAATGTGATTTGGGATCAATAACTTTCCTGCTCACAGCTTTATAATCAATTAGTGCATTTGAAATAACTTCACTCAGAAGTTATTTCAAATTCACTCCATTCTTATAAATCCATAACAAAGCCCCCTGTTTATAAGCTTTATCTTGGAGTTCTCTAAACTTGAGACAAATGGAAATGCTATCATCTGTGTGAGGTCTGAGTCAGTCTTTAGAACTTTTATGATGAAGATCATTGCCAATACTCTAACTTTAAATAAGCTAATGATATTAAAGAATTCTATATACTTACTTTTCTTCTCAATTTTAGAGTATGGAAGATTCTAAAATCCTTCTCTTAGAAGTATATTCATATCCCCTAATTACAAACTCCTCTGGGAGATGCCAAATTGCAAGAAACTTTCAAATATATCACAGAAATTCCTTTAGAAAATGTAATTGTTATTTTCTTCCTGTAATATCTTTATTTGCCTACAATGTTTACCAACCATTTCCATAATCTTCATTAGCAGCTCATCTGTACTTGCACTTGGCATGATGATATTCTACTTTTCTCCCATATCCCATGAAAATGTATCACTAATACTCTTAGGTATTACTTACATAAAGTGAAGTCAGAGCTTCATAATGTTTGTTTAATGATTTTATTTTGCAAACTTACTAGTAACTAACGCGCTTGAAACCTTTAGCTGTGTTTTATAGCAGCAGTTCTAAGAACAGAACTATTAGTGCATTTTGCATGCAACTTTTTTATACCTTATTCTACAGACCCAAAACTTATTCAAATGAGTTATGGCCCATTTAAATCTACTCACCCTATTAAAGTAACTTTATGCCAAAAAAATACTAACTTTTGGCTTTTGAGAACTTTTATAATGGATTTTATAATATTTTCATACTCCTTTTTTAATTAAGTCCTTTTAACTCCAGGTCCACCAGTACCATTTTAACACAGGTGCATATACGAATAGAGGCATATTGCCTATCGTATGACCACAATCTGAATTTGCAAGTCATTTTCAGGATTAGCTTTTGTTTATTCAGTATGCTCTGTTGAAATTTCTAAGGAAATTTTATGAAACAATAAATAATAAAAAGGAATAGGTACAAAAGGATGTATATGGAAGCATGCAGGAGTCTCACATGCTATATACAAACATGATATAGAGAATGTACCATACCACAGATAGTGAAATGAGAAAATTTTTCTAGTACACAGTCACTGTTAGTACAGCAGTCTAGGTTTGAGCAGACAGCAAACAATATTTCCAAACACAGAGGAGCTTTTTTTTAACTTGTCTTTTTTAAAAAAAATATTATATATAATCCTTTATATAAATTGGAACACTTACATAGGAGATTGCCAGAACAGTGGAAAAGGTAGAATGGGCTTAGTCATTACAATTGGAGGTTTACTTTTTGTGAAGATGTACAATATTTGCATTGAGGTACAAAAAGATAAAGAATGAGTGATAATATTTAATACTAACATCAATTGAGAGACTACATTAGCCTAAATGTGTTATTCCATAATACTGCTAATTCATTTTTTAGCCAGAATCCTAGACCACAAGGGTCTGACTTTAAGGATTACTAACAAATTGAGTGTGAACATCTTCCCCAGAAATCAAATGGAAAAGTAGGTGTAAAAATGTAGGAAAGGAACTTTAATCGACATGGCCATGATGGAAAGACAAGTGAGACCCAGCATCTCAGCCTTGTCTTCAGGAGCGCTAACATGAGCTTTAGGTTTAAATAGAGGAATAATTGGGTCAGAGAGGAAAAGTTATGCATAATTAAGCAGAGTATGATCTTGTTGATCTTTATTTCTGTTCTGGTCACACAGACTCTTATCTCTTACAAATGGAAATGCTATCATCTGTGTGAGGTCTGAGTCAGTCCAATATTAGTCCAATATTAGTCAAAAATTACCCCTGCTCAGGGGGTGATCTCTATTTGCTTTGCTATTCACCTGTCAGACATATGACTCTAGAAAGTGGGAAGATGGCTCCCATGAGACAATTGCTCCTGCTTAGGGGGTAGTCTCATCAAGGCATGATCTGAACACAGGTTACACTGTTCCTGGACTGTATAGGGCAATGACTATTCCTGAATTGTGTAGGGAAAAAAAATTAGGTGCCAGCCCATACGTCTGCATCTGGGCATTGTAAAATTTGGCAGGTGGAAATCTGTTGGAAATGCCTCAGCTATTCTTATCTTGGAGTCTTCAGCCTTGAAGGAAGGGGGCAGATTATTAGCTTTAGGTGAATATTCCTTGAGTGATTAACATGACCATGTGCAGAATTTAAAAGAATTCTGATCCAAAGTTTAAGGTAATAAGGTAAGAGATACAAAATGAAGACAGGGATATAAAGATTTTAGTTAGCCATCAGACATCAGCAGGCCCAAGTGAAGGGTCAGTGTTTTCCACCCAAAGAGCCTGTAAATCCTTGTTGTGTGTATGTGTATATATATATATTTGTTTCTACATATATTTACATTGCAAGGTATAAGTACACTACTTCTATACATGTGTTAAATAATGATGTAATATCCAAAGAATCTGGGATATATGATCCTAAAGAGGAAAAATCACATGAATTTATTCAGCTCAGACTTCTACATAACTTTTTGAATAACGTAATACTATTCTGACAAGGCTTTATCATGTTGTATTATATACATTTTTTCTGATGTGAATATAGCACACTATGCTTACCATAGTATGAAAAATGCTGCTGAATAGGCTAAGTCTCTTCTGAAGTCCCTTGTAAGTCTCATTGAAAGAAAGAACAAAGGAATGAAACGAGAGATATTCTCCTCTCATAGATGCCTTTAGTGCATTGAGATGCTTTGGGGGAAAAGAGGTATTTAAGTCTGATTTTAGAAGAACAGAAAATCAGAGGCCAAGTTTTAATTATTTATATCTACTATATTTCTTCCAATGTTCATTTCTCCTCTTAATTTCTAAAAATTTTATTAAATCACTATAGTAAAAAGTGATTTGTGATTGGAAAAAAAGAGGAAATTATATTGTAGGGTTGATTTTATAATTATAAAAATGAATTTTCAGAAAGCACTTCTCTATTATATAAAACATGGCACATGTTTTTGTCAGCTTTCTGAGACTGTAAGAAATACCTGAGATACATTAATTTAATAATAGAAAAGGTTTAGTTTGGGTCATAGTTTTTGAGCTTTCAGTTTATGGTTGATTGGCTTCTTTGCTTTTGAGACAGTAGCTTGGCAGCACAACATGGCAGGGAGTCTGAAGTGAAGCTGTTAAATAGGTTAGTTAACCATGAACAGGTGGGTAGAGGAAAAGGACAATGAAGGAGAGAAATCAGGCCTGTGCATCAGGAAAAATTCAGGAGCCATAAACCGAAACTGAGGAGAACCTTATCTCAATAAGCAAGCCTTTCAGAATCAGATTCAGAATGCCTAATCTTACCCAAGCCATAGAGAAGTATAATCCCTTTAGGGAACCATTATTTACAAATCCTGGGGAACTTAATTGAAACAAATAATTTCATTATGGTTTCCAGATAAAATGCCATTACCATCTCTTCCTACCAGCCCTCTCTTATTAGCAAAATGTGTCACAAGCACCCTGTCAGACCTCACCAAAGAAGTTTACTGAGAGCTAGTCAAAAGGTGATACATCAATTAAAGGGGGAACAGGATATCAAGGCAAGAACAAAGGGACTCAATTTCTTTAAAAATTCCAGTTCTGTGAGTACCATGTTGTCCTCTCTTTGAGGAGATCTGTGCAGTACCTATGTGTATATAATCTTGGCTTTTCATTCTCTCTATTAAACTTTTGCTGACTACTCTGTTTTTCACTTGAATTCTTTGTGGAAGAATCACGAGAACTGGCACCTAAGAATTGTGGTGGATGCCCTGGCTTAACTCTGCAGGGCCCCAGCTCTGCAACAAAGCAAGCTGCTCACCTCATGGCCAGGAAACAAAAAGAAAGAAAGGAAAAAAAAAAAGACACAGGACAAGGATTGATTCCCACAATTTCTTTGAGGACATGCCCCCAATGACCTAACACCTCCCACTGGGCCTCACCTTCTAAAGCTTTCACCACGCCCTAATACACTTAGCTGGGGATCAAACCAAGTGTTTTACAAAGTCCCAAATGTAATTTATGCCACTACGGTTTATTTAGTTTGTTTGTTTATTGTTTGTTTGGTTCCAAAACAAACCATAGTGGCATAAATGACACACAATAAAACAATACGGCAAACATTCTATTATTACCCATGTATTATTTCAGCAAATCCTATTAACTAAGCATATCTATCTCCAAGATTATGACAGTAGTACAAGCTTGAGCTTCATTTGCACCCAGGGATGCTTTATCATTGAGCTACATCCCCAGTCTTCTTTACTTTTTGAGACAGGTCTGGCTCAATTGCTGAGTCTAGCCACAGACTTGCAATCTTTCTGACTTAGCCTCCCTAGTGCTGAAATTACAGGCATGAGCCGCCACACCTGCCCTCAAAAAGTTATTCATTTGAAAAGTTATTTCTTTATTTATGAATCGCTTTTCAACTGCAATATGAAAAACTTTTGTGTCTATTCTCTTTATTTTGCTCATTTTTTTCTTTTTTGCCAGCATAGGCATATATAATTACGGATCACCTTAACAGATGCCTTAATGGACCTTCTCTAATGGCAGACACTGACATCTGCATTTGGAGCTAAATATTGTAAAGATTAAAGTATCCTAATGTAGCCTAAGTCTGGTTAAAAAAAAATCTAAGCTTGTTCCCATGTTTGAATAATCAATTATATGTGCTTTTGAATATATCAAGTTACATATGACATTCTTGAAAAGTACATATTTGAAAAAGGGCACTTTCATTTAATATGTATGCATAGCATTAGAATTTATTGTTTAAAAATCCATTAGTTTTCCACTTTTTAACTTGGAAAAATTATTCATGTGTCCAGATTACTTTTTGCTTATATATCCAGCACCATTAATGAGTATTTATTATTGACAGTTAATGGCTAAGTTATGCATATTGAAAACAGATATTTTATAAAAAGCAATACACTCAACCCAATAGTGAGAAAAGTATTATATCAGTATTAGGGGAGAATCATGCATAATAATAATAGTTCAAATTGGCAGTGATCAGAAGAAAAGAATTCCTGGTTACAAATTGTGCCTATATTATTTTTACTTATAAAAATTTTCAAATCTTACAAAAATTTTATATTTAGTATCTTTAAATTTGATAAAAATCTATTTACATTTCTTTATACATATTTTGATGTATAGTATTAATGATTTTTAACTCATATATTTTAAGATTGTGACACATTAACCAGTATCATAAATGGATATTTAATTTTTATTTTAAAAGCAACATAAAACATTTTATCATACTTCATCATCTTTTGGAAGGAGTGAAAGAGTAAACACAACTATATTTTAGGCATGAATTCTTATTAAAATATCCTTTTTTATCTTCAGACAAGAATTGTTAGAATTGGGAAGACCTTTTCCTTTTAAAGAACAATGATGTAAACTGAATGAGCCGTTCCTCATTCCAGGAACATGAGCATGTGAATTTGTCTAGGGAGATCCCTTCTGACTACCACGTGGAATAAGTGTAAGGTGGTCAATGAAGAAAAGAAGTAAGCTATTTTAATTGACTATTCATCTTATTCTAATAAATGAGCATCAACAAATTGTCACATCAATAAATTTCTTCACAATTTTAATAACCTAAATATTATCATTTTGAGTTTTACAGAAAACTATGGATCAGAAGTGTTTACATGGACTAGGGACTCAGAATCATTTTATGAAATGTCAATAGCATATTGGTTTTAATTTATGTCTTTACATCACATACCTAAAAAGAAGATCTGATTTTGCAACACTTTTAGGTTTATAGAAATATTGAATTGAAAGTACAAAGGATTTCCATATGTCCTCTCCCTCTTTATTCCCCAGTTTCTCCCATTAACAGTCTGTATTAGTGAAGAATGTTACAATTGATAAGTCAATATTGGTACATTATTTTTAAATAAGGTCCATAGTTTGACTTAGACTCCCTTCTTATACTGTATGGCTCTAGAGGTTTTGACAAGTATAGAATGGTATTTTTTCACCATTACAGTATCACAATGAATATTTTCACTGTCCCAATATCTCTTTACTTCACCTCTCCCTCTCTCCCTCTCTTCCTAAACTCCAACAACCACTACTTTTGTACTTTTTCCCTAGTTTTACATTTTCCAGAATGTCATATAAATGGAGTCATATAAACATGTACTTTTAAGGTTCCAGAGAATGTGATGAACAAATAAAAAAGCTTACCAGTCAAGTAGGGTACTAAACAGAAAGTCCTGAGTCTCAAAAGCCCACTGTAAACTAATTAGCAGAAATATTGCCAGCAGATGTTAGGTCTAAGAAGTCTGAAGCTTCATTGACTGAATAAACTGAGAAGTAAGTAAAATGAAACATTTGGGTTAAGATTTTAAACAACTAATTATAAACTTGGAGATTTATCATACTTTATAAACTTGGAGATATATAGTGCTGAGACAGCACTACAAAACTGAATAGTTTTATATGGGAAATATATCAAAAGGGGAAAGCAGATGATGGACCAGCCATATAAATGTAGAGTATGTTTCCATGACAAAGAAGAAAGATTTTCTTTACCTTGATAATTTTATCATATTTAATAGGAATGGATTTGTGTCCTTTGCTTGACTATATTGCTCAGGCTTGCCTGCAATGCCTAGTTTTGAGTGATCCCCCTCTGATCCCTCAAAATGAATAGTTTTAGGCAGGCACTGTCATACTTGCCTACCAAAGACTATGTTTAGTGAAGACATATTAAATATATTTTAATATTAACACAAACAAAAGTCTTAGCAATTACATTATATTTGCCTACCATAAAACTGCACAGCTTAAATATGATTTCTCTTTTACTTTCATCTGAATTCACTTATCATTTTAATAAAAAACTTGAATAATTTACTGCTCAGGGATTTTGGTTGATAATGTTTTACACAATATAGATTTCATAATATCAAGAATAATGCACTTATGTATGAATAAAAGTATATATATACAATGTACATTTTAATATAAAAAAGAGAATTGAACATAAGATACTTCCTTTAGGGGTGCTTGAGGCTTTAAAGATCACCCTATTTGAATCAACAGGATTTATATTAGGATCTAGAATATATGAAGTTTCTGGATAGAGAAAAGAAATTTGTAACAACCAGTAACTATTTCCTTTCTTTTTTTCCTTAATAGATTTCTAACTCAACATTACTCTTTAATTTTAAGTAATTTGGTTAAGAGCAGTGAACATGTAGAGTAGTAAGTATGCAAAATCAAAACACATATTATACCCAAAATCTCACTTATAACTACAATTCTTATTTTTGTTTTACTTACATTATGCTTCATGTTATCTTTTTTTTTGTACTGGGGATTGAACTCAGGGGTACTCGACCACTGAGCCACATCCCCAGCCCTATTTTGTGTTTTATGTAGAGACAATGTCTCACCGAGTTGCTTAGCGCCTCGCCCTTGCTGAGGCTGGCTTTGCACTGGCGATTCTCCTGTCTCAGCCTCCCAAAGTGCAGGGATTATAGGTGTGCGCCACTGTGCCCGGCTCCATGCTATCTTTTTATTAGAAGGCTAAATTTGTTTTGTGGAATCTAACGTTGTGTACAGATTTGGAAAACTATTGAGTCGATTGCCTCCCCTTTGTCTATGGGAAAAAACATTTGTTGGAAACTATTTTCTTGATGCTTTCCTCACTCTTTTTATACTGCCAAAGCAAAAGCATACTCAACTAGACCCTAAACACTAATCTTGAGATGAAGTTCACCATAATTTTGTTTTTTCCTAGCAACAATGCCTTAAATATAGTTTCTATTATTATATTGCTCCTTTCTACCCTTCCAAGGTAACTCAATTTCATCTAATTGTCAAATCTGATGTCTCAGCCTTAGAACTCACCTTCAGAGTTTTTAATTACCTCACACAAACGTCTACCTTGTTAAGACAGTCAGAATCTTAATTTCCCTTGCTTGCAAACAAATCGCAATTGATTATACCTGTCTCCCAACTCTCTTGCCTATATGCTATGTTCTAAACTACTTAAAAGACCCACATACCTACTGATGTACAGAAATAAAGAGGATATCTTTTATTTGTTATGTGAGAAATAAAATTTTTAGGAATAAGAATGCTTATTTTTAATTACTCATCTTACTTCACATAGGCTAAAAAGGGAGTGAGAATCAAGGGAATAATTCTTAAAGTTAATATTTTAGATATCATGTCTGTTATCATCAGATATCAAATATGCATTAAGGTTCCCAATAGTAACAATAAATAGAAATACTACTACTGTTAATGACACTAGTAAAAATAATTATAAAAGGAAAAGGGTTTTTCTATCACATGATAATTCAAAAATTATTGTATCAAAGTCTATATCCAAGTACTGCTTTGGAGCTATAGATATATGGCACATAAGACAGGCAAAATATCTGTAAGATTTTTATTCTACAAGCTTATGCTCTTTTATTCTTATGTTCCAAGTACTTCATAGAATTATAATGTTTCTTAGGAAAATTAGCCTAGTTTTTTAAATGCATGTTTTTGTTTTAATATAGATATTTTAAGATTTTCTTAAATATATAATAATCAAAGAAAACAATCTTTCAAATGTTCTTAAATCAAGATACTTCTGCATTAGGAGTTCCTTGTGTGGCATATGTTCATATGCCTAAATTTTGCTTTAAGTTCTATGTGCTTTTAGATCCCAGAGTTTCCATATATTTTTTCCATTGTCAAATTATAAAATGTTGATTTCTCTTTTCCTACTGTGTCTCTTGCAACATAGTGATATAACTGTAGTAAGAAATCTGTTCCTATGACTACTACCTCTACCAAAAGTAATAATAACAATGGTTAACATAACGACAAATTCACTAATCTCTTCCATTGCCAGTTTCAACTATTTAATTAAAACAATATTTGCCAACCCTATAGAATAATGTAAATGTGACTGATAAAAGCCTTATATTTACAGAAGCTGTCAATCTTAACCTGTATTTCCTAATTTTTCCAGACACATTTACTCAGAAATACAATACTGTTTGCGGGGGTGGGAGACTAGTAGGGCCACTAAAACAGAGAAACAAGTTCTCCATCTATCAAGTTAATTATAGCACTTCTCTATGTCATCAGATAATTTGGCCTATGGGATTATTAACTATCTGCTCGGCTCTTTAACAAAAAATCAAAAAGCTTTAAAGTTTTGGGTTTTTTCTCCTGAGAATATTTGCTCTCTTCGTTATTACTCTGCTATTTCTACAATGCTGTCATTTACATAGTTGACTGATTTTAACTTTTTTTTTTGGTACCAGAGATTGAACTCAGGGGTACTCCACCACTGTGCCCTATGTTGTAGAGACAGGGTCTCACTGAGACAGGGTCTCACTGAGTTGCTTAGTGCTTCGCTGTTGCTGAGGCTGGCTTTGAACCCGCGATTCTCCTGTCTCATCCTCCCAAAGTGCTGGGAATACAGGTGTGCACCACCGCGCCCAGCACTGATTTTAACTTTTAATCAGTTAGAATTTGTTTTGCTTTATGCCTCCTATTATGTACTTCTTGGCATAGGGGGGAAATGATATGGAAAGAAAAATGACATCCACATCCGTGAAGTTACTGGACCCATAAGCTTCTTGTGCCCTTCCTTGCTGAACTCAAATGATTAAGGAATGATACTTGAAATTTATGGTGCTAACCCTGTGGTTCACAAAACACATTTAATTTCTCAGCTTTCACATGGACCATAGAATCCATTGAAATTATAGTGATAAAATGTTGAGTAAATTTGAATGTGTTAGTATTTGCAGATCCACAACTCTCTGAGGGCCCTATTTTCAAAGAAGGCTGAAGTGTCTATGGAACCTACGTTGTGGAGAGAGAGACATTTAGAGAAAAGTGCAGCTGAGCCAGTTTTGGCAGACAACACTCTTTTAGAAGCAGAATGTGGGCAATAAATGTTCACATCACTATTATTCTTCTAACCTAATCTGTCTAGATCCAAATAATCAGGAGATGCATATAAATACTGACTCTAAGTGAGGGAGAGGATTCTTGCAATGGTAATTCTTATTGTGGATATCTCAGTTAGCCATATGATTTAAAATCTTTTTCACACATATATTTGCACTAGAAGTAACCTTGTCTTGGAAACAGGGAAATTTTAGATTCATGTTTTTATTTTATTTTATTTTTATTGGTTCTTTTTAGCTATATATAACACTGGGATTCATTCTGACATAATTATGAAGGCATAGAATATTATTTGCTCTAATTCAGTCCCCAGTATTCAGTAATTCCCTTTCCCCTATGCTTCACCTACTGTTCCCTTTCCTCTACTTTACTGATATTTCTGCTATTTTTGTTGTTGTTTTGTTTTGTTTTGTTTCTTTAGTTAATGTTTTGTATATGTCCAGGATAATATGGTGGTGAGATTCACAGTAACATATTTATATACATACACAGAAAGTTTACATTAGATTTTTTCCATTGTTCTTCCCTTATCGTGTCCCTTCTCCCTCCTCCTAAGATCTTTCATCTATTCTGCCCATCTTTCTTCTATTTTGATGGACTCCATCACCACATCATTTTCCCTTTCTCTCTCTTTCCCCTCCTCAACCTATCATAGCTTCCACATATGAGAGAAAACGTTTGACATTTGACTTTCTGAGTCTGGATGATTTCATGTATTATGATAGTCTCCAGTTCCATTCATTTGCCAGCAAATGCCATAGTTTCATTCTTCTTTATGGATTAGTAATATAACATTGTGTATATATATCACATCTTCTTTGTTCATTCATCTTTTGAAGGACATTTAGTTTGGTTCCATAGCTTGGCCATTGTGAATTGTGCTATTAACACTGATGTAAATACATCCCTACAGTATGCTGATTTGGAGTCTTTTGTATATATACTGAGGAGTGGGAGAATTAGGTCATATGATGGTTCCATCCCTAGTTTTTTAAGGAATCTCTATGCTGTTCTCCAGAGTGGTTGTACTAATCTGCAGATCTATCAACAATGTATGAGTGTACATTTTTTTCCACATCCCTGCCAGCATTTATTATTATTTGTATTCTTGATAATTGCCAGTCTCACTGGAGTGAAATGAAATATCAATATAGTTTTGGTTTGCTTTTTTCCTGATTGCTAGAGATATTAAAACTTTTTATCATATATCTATTGGACGTATGTCTTCTTTTGAGAAGTGTCTACTTAGGTGTTTCATCAATCTTCTCCCGTTCTGTGAGCTTTTTAATTTAATAGCATACCACTCATTGATTTTTAGTTTTATTTAATGCCCTTTGGGGGTCTTGATATAAAATTGGTTCCTGCAAAAATGTATTGGAGGTTTGGGACTACATTTTCATATATAGCCTTATAAAAATTAGGCAGGTTCTATCCCTAATTTCTCTTTTGTTTGAAACATGAATGGATGTTGGACTTTTTCAAATGCTTTTCTCCATCTATTCAGATAGTTGTGTGATTCTTGTTCTTGATTCTATTTATGGTGATTACTTTATTGATTTGAGCATCTTGAACTAAACTTGCATCCCTGAGATGAAACTCACTTAATCATGGTACACTATCTATTCAATGTGTTTTTCTATGCTATTTGCTAATATTTTATTAAGAATTTTGCATCTATTTTTATCAAGGAAATATCCTTGGAGGAGGTCTGAAGTTTTCTTTCCTTGGTGTACTTTTGTCTGCTTTTGATATCAGCATGGATTCAGAGAATGAATTTGGTAGTATAGGTTTTCTATATGTTCATGGTTCAATTTGAGTATGTCAAATATTTCTAGAAATGTGTCAATGTCTTTGAGATTTTCTAGCTTAATGGAGTATACATTTTCAAAATTGTTTTTGATAATACTATGGATTTCAGTAGTGTCTGTGGTGATATTTCTTTTTTTATCTCAAATTTTATTTCAGGCTTCTTTTTATTTGGTTAATTTGGCAAAGGGTTTATCAAACTTGTTCTTCCAAAAAACTAAATATTTTTCATTGATCTTTTGTATTGTTTTTATTCTCAATTTCATTGATTTTGGCTCTGATTTTAATTACCTCCTGTCTTCTACTGACTTTGGTGTTCATTTGTTCTTTTACTAGGGTCTTGAGGTTTGATGTTAGATTATTTAGCTGGTATCCTTCTTATTTTTAATGTATGAAATCTATGCTATAAACTTTCATCTTAGAACTTCCTTCATACTGTCCCACAAATTTTGATATGTTGTATCATTATTCTCCTTTGTTTGTAAGAATTTGTTTATTTCTACCCTGATTTCTTTTGCTGTCATTCACAGTGTATAATTTAGTTTCTAGGTGTTAGAATGGTTTCTGTTTTTTATCTTGTCATTGTTTTTTAATTTCACTCCATTATGATCTGAGAGAATATGAGGAATTATCTCCATTCATTTTATTTGCTAAGATTTGCTTCGTGACCTAAAATAAGATCTATTTCAGAAAATTTCCCATGTGTTTCTGAGAAGGTGAATTTAGTCATTGATGGATAAAATATTCTATAGATGTCTGTTAGGTCTATTTAGTTAATAGTACCTTTTAGGTCTGAAGAAATTTTACTTAATGGTTGGATGATCAATCTAGTGGTGAGAGAGTTGTGTTGAAGCCACCCAGTAATATTGCATCATGTTTTACTTGATTCTTAATATTGAGAAGAGTTTGTTTTATGTTTATAGATATACCGTTGTTTGGGAAATAAATATTTACAATCATTATATCTTCTTATTAGATTATTCAATCAGTATGAAGTGACTTTGTCTCTTCTGAGTAATTTTGGCTTGAAGATCACTTTGTCTGCTATGAGAATGGCTACATCTACTGGTATATGGGTACAATTATCATGGTGTATCTTTTCCCATTCTTTCACCTTCAGTCTGTGAATTTCTTCATCTGTAAGGTGTGTCTTTTGGAAGCACAATATTGTTGGGTCTTGTTCTAATCCAATATTCCAACCTATGTCTTTTGTTGAAGAGTTTAGACAATTTACATTCAATGTTATTCAATTTTGAATTTTTATCGTAATGTGTCTTGGAGTAGATCTATTACAATTTTGTATATTTGGAATTCTACATGCCACTTTGAAGATGGATTATCAGGCCTTGAAAATAAAGTTGAGCATAAAGAAAAAATGTTAAGAGACCATGTCCAGAATATTCAGGAAATATGAGATAATATCAAGAGAACAAATTTAAGAATCACTGGGATAGATCTGAAATATAAGCTAAAGTCATGCACAATCTTTCTGATAAATTAGATTTTTTTTCAAAACTTAAGAGCGAGATAGAAATTCAAATACAAGAGGCATGTAGAATTCCAAATATACAAAATTGTAATAGATCTACTCCAAGACACATTACAATAAAAATATCTAATATAAAAGACAGAAATATAAAAGCTGCAAAAAAAAAAAAAAAAAAAAAAAAAAAAAAAAAAAAAAAAAAAAAAAAAAAAAAAAAAAAAAAAAACTGGTTACACTTTGAGGTAAACCAATTTGAATTTCAATTGATTTTCAGTCCAGATCCTAAAAGCTGGGAGGGTTTGAAATAAAATATACCAAGCTCTAAAAGAAAATAGGTGCCAGCCAAGATTATTATATCCAGAAAAATTATCCTTCAAAATTAAAAATGAAATAAAAACCTTCCATGATAAACAGAAACTAAAGAAATTAATAGTCACAAAGCCTGAACTACAAAACATACTCAATGAAATATTTCATGAAGTAAAAATGAAAAATAGAAATAAAATCCAGCATAGGGATACATTATGCTAGAAGAAAACTCAAAGGAGACCA
>PVHX01021969.1:0-28641 GCA_004024805.1 Geosciurus inauris | reverse complement strand
CTAGATGCCCTTCAATAGATGAATGGATAAAGAAACTGTGGTATATATACACAATGGAATATTACTCAGCAATAAAAGAGAATAAAATTATGGCATTTGCAGGTAAATGGATGGAGTTGGAGAATATCATGCTAAGTGAAGTAAGCCAATCTCAGAAAACCAAATGCCGAATGTACTCACTGATAAGTGGATGCTGATCCATAATGTGGGGAAGGTCATGGGAACAATGGTGGAACTCTGTTCACAAGGGTTTAAGGGGGGAGGGGGCATGGGGACAGTAAAGGTGGTGGAATATGATGGTCATCATAGCCCTAACTTTATGTATGACTGCATGTATGTTGTGATTCTATATCACAACCAGAGAAATGAAATGTTATCCTCTAAAAAAAATAATAAAATTTTAAAATTTGGAAAAAAAATAAATATAAGGCTGATAGTTTAGAGCACAGAAAGTTCCTAGTAGAAATTTTGAGAGCCAAGTTTAGAATGTAACTGAATCTACTGCAAGCAAATACCACAGATTATGGGTAAAACCGAAATTATGCAAATTTGTTATTAAACAATTGCTTTAAAGCCTCTGAAAAAAATTTAATTGTCTTAAGTGTGATAATAACACTGGTTATCTAAGAGAATGTTGGCACTAATGGGAGATTAGGCTATAAAATTTAGGTTGGAAATATTATGATGTCTGCATTATGGTAACAAATAGTTCAGCAAAATAAACTCATCTATATGTCAGAGATGATAGATATCTAGATTGATAGAGCATGCATGAGGGAGCACTGAAGGAACTAAGTGTTAAATGATTGAACATCGGTGAAAAGTAATAGGTGTTCAATACACCATTCTCCCAACTTTTCTGTAGGTTTAAATTTTTTCAAAAATTACACCTTGGCAAAATACTAATACAAAAATATGCAATGAATCTTCATTAATATTTAAGAAAACTTTTAAATCCCAATATAATATTAGTAATCAACCTGTGAAGCACTAATTGATAAAATTAGTAATTGACAAACTAATGAAATGAGTTAATATAAGAACAATTAATTGCATGTAATATGCAAAAATATAAATTAAAATGAGATCTCTGCATTGGTTAGCTTTAATGTGCCAAAATACCTGGGGTAATCAACGTTTAAGGAGAATATTTGGCTGATGGTTTCAGGGTTTTCAGTCCATGTTCACTTGGCAAGGCAGTACATAATGGCAGAATTGCATGGTGGAGGAGGTCTGCTCACCCCATGGAAACCAGCAAGCAAAGGGAGAGACAGGAAGAAGTCCCAAAATCCCCTTCCAGGGCACACCACCATGACCTAACTTTCTCCCACTAGGCCCCACCTCTCAAAGGTTCCACCTTCTCCCAATAGTGCCATAGGCTGGCAACTAAGCCATTAGCACATGGCCTTTGGGAGACATTCAGTTATTCAGACTATAACAAGCTCATCTTAAGCCCAAGATTCTAGCAAAATTGATGTAGACACATTCATTGTACTGAAAGGACAGAACATTCTACAGGTATCATTTCAGATAATATTTATTGATAGTAAAAATACAATAATAATAATAGTAAGTAAAAATGCATTGTATAAAGCAAACTTGAAATTAAAATTGAAAACAAAGAAAAAAGTGAAATTAAGAGTCTAAATTATGATACTATTTTTGAGATCCTGGAGACTACATTTAGAAAATGACTGCAGATCAATATGACAACCACACTCATGTCCTGACAGATTAGCAAGTAATTGTGAGAAAAATAACAATACAAAGACATCCCTTATAAACTCCAGAGAACCACACAAATAAATGCTATTTTAAAAGGAATTATTTTAATAATGGTTTCTAAAAACCATTACTTCATTTCTTTAAAGTAGAAGACAGAATATTTACTAAGAACCTACACAGAATTGTATCCTATAGTGCAGGAGAAAGGAAAAGGAAAATAATATAAGTACATAAATATAATATAAAAAATTAAAAGGAAAATAAAATATATTTAGAAAATAAAGCCCCACTTTCCCATATGCCATAGGAACATCTCAGAAATTCTAACATGTAAACTTTAAACCAAATTTACAGAATGTCTCTTGGACCTAAGAAGCCTGATCATCAATTTCCTTCATTCCAAAGCCATAAAAGTAAGTGAACTGAAAAAATAACAAATCTCTCATACAAAAATAATTCAAAATAATATATGTAGCTCTTCCACCTTCAAAGAGATGAAGCATACATAACTCCCCACTCCTTTTAAGTGTGGGGTGTTATACACAGTGACTTCTTTCCAAAGAGTACAGTATACAAGCAGGGGGGTGGGGGGCAGGGGGTTGGAATGAGCACTTTAAACTGGAGACATGTGACAAAGAGGATCTCAGCCAGGGAATCAGGTTAACACCAAGAGTGATGTGAAAGAACCACGTTAATTCTGTGGCCTTGCTCCCCAAAACACACTATCTAGGTCTCACTGTGAGAAAAACATCAGACAACTTCCAATAGAGGGATGGCCCATCAAATGCATGACCAACACTGTTCAAAACTGTTAAGGTCATCAACAAGGCAAGTCTGTGCAACTGCCAATGCCAAAGAGGCACCTGAGGAGACATGGCTAAATGTAACATGCGCTACCCTGGGTGGGACCTGGAACAGATGAAGCCCATTAGGCAAGAAGTAAGGAAATTCAAATGAACTATGGAGTTTAGTTAATGATAACACATCAATATTAGTTTATTACTTGTGACCAATGCACTATACATGTAATGAACGTTGTTAATAACAAGGGAAACTCAGTGTCAGGCATGGACAAGCTCTCAGGGCCATCATTCCTGTGAATTTACGACTAGAAAATTTCCTGAAAATTTAAACTATTTTAAAATCAAGTTTATCTGAAATTATAATTGCAATTATTAGAACATACTTTTAAATAAGTTATAGAATATTGTTGCCCCCTGATAATGTAGGAAAAATTTCTCTCAGACACTTGTGTTCAAAACAAATTTAGGCTCTCGAACGGCAGTTGGGTTTGGATCGACACTCAGTTCTTCATCTTGTCATATCTCACTTTGTTCTGGTCACAAGAATCTTGGAAACAACCTATTAATAAGTTTAAAGAACCTGATAGATTCTGTGAAATTCTTAGAATAAACTCAGTTATTCTATTAATATTTTCATTGACTTCTGATTCTTTTACATTTTAATCACTTTCTTTTTTCTTTTCCCTCTGTGTGTTTGTGTGTATGTGAGAGAGAGAGAGAAAGAGAGAGAGAGAGAGAGGGAGAGGGAGAGAGGGAGAGAGAGAGGGAGAGAGAGAGAGAGAACACACACACACACATACGCACACGATGTAGATTAAACTCAGGGCCTCGTGTATCCTAAGCATACCATATCACTAAACCATACCCTGACCCTGTTTTTAGCTTATTTATTTCCAGTCACTGAAAATCTCTATAGAGAGAGGATTTATAAGGATAAACATATTTCAGTCTGGTTATACAAAATTTTATCTTTCAAATCTCTGACTTACCATCACTCATGTTCTGGACAGTCACCCACTCAATGGCCAGAAGATGGCAAATTACTAAAGTGTACAGCTTTAGTTCTTGAAGTGTAAGATGGTAATAACAACCACCTGCTTTCACGGATGGTTGCTGAGGACTAACGGAGCTAACATTCATCAGTATGCCTAGCACAGATAAAAGGAAGGCACTTGATAAATAACAGTGACCATTATTACTATTAACAAAAATAACAGTAGTTATTTTCATTAATATGATGAAAAGAATAGAACAGAATTACAAACCAATCCTAGGTCTGGTGTTAATTTCCTCAGTGACCCAGATAAACACAAGTAGCTGCTGTGTTTCAGAGGATGAGAATAGCTAGAAAGGGAGGAAAACAGAGAAGGAGGAGAGAAGGAAAAGAAGGATTCCTTACACATGGTCACTGCCAAAAACAAGTTTGAAAGCTTTAAAACAAGGTGAAATCCAATCACTCTTGAGCCCAGACTCTACTAGAATAATAAAAAGAGAAAGAAAAACACCTTCTAGCCTTTTTGGCACTCATTTCACCAAATCCACCCAAAATCCTTGCCCAGAGGATGCCAAGTTCCTGCTCTATTGCCCAAAGTTATTTTGGCATTGAGACATTCTATTTCTGACCCTCATCTCCCTTATTCTGGGGGAGGGACAGATAGTGGGGATTTTTTAATTTAAAAATAAAACTTTTATTATTTAAATACTACATGTTACAGATTTTACCCCAGTACCTCTACCTCTCAGTAACCCTGAGAGTACTTGCAGACATGGAAATGAAGCTTAGGGAGGTAGACTATTTGCTCCAGGTTCTTACAGAGAGTACATGGTAGAGACACTGAACCCAGGTCAGTCTAACCACAAGGATTTTTCTCTTTCCTTTATGCCAGCAACTTAATGTAAATACTCCCTGCCAAATGTGATAAAGGGAAGTAAATAAAGGAGCTAATTCCTTGAACGTTTTTCTCAACACCATGTTTGAAGCTTTTCTGTTATTTCAGTCCATACAATAACCTCATGAACTCGCTGATATTATCTACATTTGCGATCAAGCTCAGAGAAGTTACTCCTTTCACCTTGATCATGCAGGATGAAATGGAGAAGGCAAAAAGAATTGAGACACTGAGTAAACAACAGAAAAGACAGAAGACAAACTTAAGATGTAAGTGGGCAAGGGTAGAGGGCAGCCAAATGCAGTAGGAATTGGATGCTGGGTGTCCAAAGTCTGCAGGCTCTGCTCTGCAGAGAAGGAAAATGAAAGGGAGGTCTGAATTTGTACGGGGCAGGGTAGGGGGAGTGGGGATTGTTAATTTGTACTAATGAAAACAGAATGAGTCATGAACAATGTAGCCAATAAAAAATGGCGGAGATGACTGAATGGCCAATAAATCATTCCTGAGAGTGTCACAGACAGGGATGGAAGATTGCAAGTATGTTCTGATGTCAACAAGAAGCCTTTCGATTTTAAATTCACTAAATTCATTAGACCTTTAAAACACTTCCAACATCTCAGAATCATTACTTTCATGTATATTCTGTATATTGTTGTCCAAATATACCTGACCATGTAACCACCTGGACACTTGTTAAACATACAAGTTCCCAGGTGTCCCACAGAGATTTCAGGAGGCTGAAAACTGCAAACTACTGGGGATCTGTGTTGAATAAATTATTCAGGTGATTCTTAGAATCAAGCTAGTTTGGAAAATTGCTTTAATAGGATTCTTCCAACAAGATTGCAGGTAGGTACCATAATCCCCATTTTGCAGATAAGAAGTGTGAGACTCATCAGAGAGACATGCCGAAGGGCACACTGCTATTAAGGATAAAAGTCACTGTGTGACCTCACTGTGTGCATACATACCATTTGGTTTAAATCTATATGAGCTGGGGCTAGCTTCAAAAAGCCCACTCCTTGGGGTCTGGATATGGCATCAGACAGTATCCAGAGCTATCAGAAAGAACCAAGGGGAAATAAAAGTGTTGGGTTAAACAAGACCCAAGGGTGGGGGGAGGAAAACTAGGCCCTCCTCCATCTCTGGTTCCATTTTTGAATCCTATAAACCTTGAAGCCAATGGCCTACAAACACACAACTACTAGCATATTTTAACTAACAGGTCTATTTTGCTAAAATCAGCAAAACATTTCCTTCACTGCTGCACAAAGGTAGAAAAAAAGCCTACAGAAATTCTTCTAATCACTTAGACAATGTCACACAAGAAGGCCCAAGATGAGGTCTTCACCCATATCTCCTCCCCAGTGGTGAAAATTATAATGATGATTAATTACACTCTCCAGGGAAAAGTTTAGACCACTCCTCCAGAGCTTTCTCTCCTGAGAAGGGTAAGTACCTGAGGTTGGCTGAGGCTGTCTTCCTGTGCATATGGATGCTCTCCTCTCTGAGACCTTTGGCTGATGACTACTCTGCTGAAGGGAGGTGCTGGGGGTCACAACATGAAGAACGATGTGCTCATCAAGGGCCTTCACTACTATCTTCTTCTAGAAGCAGGGGCTGCTGAACTGTCACACTCTTATCACCTCACCACAAGACAAGGCCAAACTATGCACTGTGGGACAGACAGGAAGAGCACAGGAGGAATGGTACTGCTGGTTCCCGGCTTCTCTTGAGTTTATATAATGAAAATGGGAGGACTTCCCTGCTCTGAAGGCACAGAATTTAAGATACAACATCTGCCTCTCTACTTTATACAGGTTTATCTCTTCCTCTGGGAATGGATCCTCTCCCTCACAGGTTTACTCAATCCAGATTCTAAATCCTTCTCAATTTGAGAAAACTGTTCACCCTTGTGCAGCCCCTTAAACTGAGGTCAAGATGGTAACAGACTGGCCATACGTAGAGATTTCCTGTCCATCTTCTGTGCATACCCAGGCACATACCCACTATTAATTATAGCAGCCACAATTTCATATGCAATGAGTATTCTGTAAAAGTCTCCATCTTGTGGCATATACTTTATTTTTAACATTCATAATTTACTGAAAAACAGTTTCTGGCTCCAACATACATACCTCTACAGTGGTATATTTTATACCACAAATATATTTATATAGATTCCAGCACATTGATACAAAAACAAAATAAATTCATATCACATCCATCCAGTTAAAATCAGCTTCCTTGAAACACATACCCTGCCCTAATTTTTAGTTGCCATATAAAACATGCCTTTGGGGAAAAAAAGGCACCATTCACTCCAGATTTTTCATGTCTCCTTCAAATGTGTCCATTTTAAGGAATGGTCTTCACTTTGGATACTCTCATTTCCGGCCTTGTAGGAAGTGGAATAGTGTTTGGGCATGTGTAGTGGAGGTGGAAGATAGATTCAAGATGTTTCAAGTATTCAAAATCGCATGCAGATGTACAAACAGAATGTCCAGTCAAAGAGAGTTAAGAAAGCAATACATATACACAGACACCCAAGAATGGAAGAGTGCAAATAAAATCCCACTTGTAATTAACATACCGTGCTGTGACACCTGTTGCTTTCCATGATAAGAAGTCTGGGAGATCAAAGAAATGTCCCGCCTTATCCCAGCAAGTCTCTCTCAAGTTCTGCCAAATTAAATACATATTAGAATCAATTATGGGTTCTTTTTTTTTCCTAGCCCTCTCTTCTTTCAGTAATGTTTCAAAATTTTCAAAACAAAAATACAGCCAACAATATCTGTTAAAACATCTGTTCAAGGGTTTGGGGTGCACAGTGTGACATAAAAACAATACTTATATAGGCAAGAAAAATGGCAATTATTGATCCTTTCAAAAATGACCATAATTTCCCTTTTATCCCACTTTGCCAACCTGGAGGAGGAGAAAACACTCTGAGAATATGCAATCCATCTTCCCAGTGAAGGGCGAGAGAGTATGCTTCAAACATGTAGTAATATTTTAATATAAGCAGCTGAAATTTGGGGAGAAAAATTCACCAAGATATTACCCAGTGAATCTGAATGTGCTGAGCCATGTAAAATTCTCCAGGAGCCAAGTGGTCCCAAAGGCAACAGAAAAGATGGTCTCTAACCTCAAGGAACTTCCAATCTAAGCCAAAGAGAACAGCCACATAATCAAGCCATTGTTGAATAATTTTTGAAGTTTTGTTTTTTCCACAGTGCTACATGGTCAGATTTTTCCTCTCTGCTGGGCTTTTTCTTTCTTATGACAACACCACCTGGAAAATTCATCTGTTACCTGTCACTTTGTCCTTTCTCAGGATCCATTTTCTCTTGTTGCTTTTCTTAACCCAATCCAGGATCTCCAAAGTGAGGTGAGGTCTAGCTATCATACCATTGCACATTTGTTTAATGTCTTTCTTTCCTCCAAGATTGTAACCTCTGTGATATCAAGGATTGGTCATCATTTGATGACTGTCTCCTCTCCTCCCTGCACCCCCAGGCTGAGTGGAAACTATACAGCTCTAATCTCCTTACTCTGAGAACTTTATTGGACCATGGAAAGACATGAGAGCTGGCTCAACCAGTCAGATTCCTTCTCCCAGAAATTTAGACTGCCTATCCATGCACAATGTCTGTGCAGCCATTTAATTCCTGCCTATGAATGGACCTGGGGAACTGGGTGTAAGATAAAACTTGGAAATTATGAAGTGGCTACTCTCTACCAAGCACCTAGAGATGAAGAAAACACACACACACACACACACACACACACACACACACAAGGTAAAGGGGACTGAAGCACTAGCAAGAAAGGTTTCCTACCACTCAGGCAAGTTTCTATGTCCTGTTTGCAATTATTCTCTCTAGAAGAGGCTAAGGAAAGAAATTTATCATAAATTCAAGGGCATTTGGGGGAACCTACAGGCAAAAATTAAAGTTCCAAATGAGACATATTCTAATACCTGCTAGAGGGTAACACACAGTAGGTACTCAATATATATTTACTGAACTGCAAGAAAAACTGCTCAGTTTCTCCTTCCAATCTCTCCTCTCCATGTGTGCTACCTCCTCAGAGTAACACAAAAGTGCTCAGTGCTGTTTGCTCAATTTTACAGAAGACCACACTTTACCCACATTTACGCTCATATTTTGTGAGTTCTTCCTATATATTACCTCCCAATCACCACTATATGAACACAGACATTGATACCTAAGTACTATCCCAAGGATCCCATTAAAACATTAAATGGTTCCGATTTTAAAATCAAAATATTAAACCCAATCTCTGTTGTTGCTTACTTTCCTATGATTTTATTTAAGAGCTTATATTTAGAAAGGGATCTGTCTTAAGCTCTTTGAATTCTCATACATCTTGACAATAAATCAAAGAAAACAAAGCTTACTACATATGCCTAAAATAGGCACAAATCAGTAGTAACTCTACTAACAAATCACCATCAGAAAATGATAGCCTTTGAAATCATGTGAGTCAAACTACCAGAAGGCCTTTTAGATAGTCTCAAAGGTCTATTAAGGTCTATTTCTAAGTGTTTTGGGGTTGCAGTGATTAGTAGGCAAGGAGGAGAAAAGGCAGCCTCCTTCTAAGAGTTCTAGCAATCCAAAGCCAGTCACCAGGCAGGTACCACCAAAACACTACAGCAACACAATGCTTTTAGCCAGAGTTGAATGAACAATCTTCACAGATTCAGAGTACAACTGCTTCTGCTAGATCTTGTATAGGGTCACTAAGGACCTTGCATAATGAGAACATTCAGCCCATGAGGGATCTAGGAGCATCATTTTCTCCTGAGACCACACCTGCTTCACTGACCAAAGCCAGAGACCAAAGTCAACCTCCCTATAGGATGAGGAACCAGAAACAGCACATTGTGGAAGTATGAGGTATCTTTAAGAATGTGCATGGTCTCTGAAGAGAAGTGAGCTGTAGTCCCTGCTTTCTCTAAAAAAAACAAAGTCTAGAGATTATCAAGCAAAGAAAAGCAGGGCGATATTGGGTGAGAGGGAGCATGTCCAGAAGCCTGATCCCTTTCTTCCAGATGCTAACTGGCTGTCTGTGAGGGTCCCATGCAGTTCTTCATTGGACTGTGTGATTCACAAGGGCTCTGCAACCCCCCTTCCAACTGCCAGATTGGCCAAGACCCCTGAAGATGCGATTTTTAATACAGTTCTATCGGGAAGTCTCTGTCCTTCCTCTTCTCCAGTCCATGCAGTACCAGTCACAGGCCTCAACCTTACTGAGTTGATTCTGTCCTAGTAGCCATTGGGCCTGCATCATGACAGTGACTGTCCTTTGGTTTCCTCCACAGATTGCAACAGTGCTCCCATAGCCTCATCTTGGCTGCTTCTCAGGGTGGTTCAGAGGTGTGCAGGTGATACATAATACTCTCTTACTAAGGATGTAGAAACTGAGGGTCAGGCCCCAAGGGCTTAGCCCTAATGTTAGGTTACCTGCTTTAATATTTGTGGTCTTTCCTTCCCCAATGGCACAGTAACCACCCTGAGGCTCCTAACCCTAGCAGAGCTGTGTCTGAGCCTTCTGGAAAACTTACTATGGAAGCTACTGCCATTCTTTACAGCAGAAAACAAAGAAACAACAAAAGCCCTTCCAAATACTTTTTTTGGTACACAATCTCAAAAGTTCCAGAAATTTCTATTTCAATCCTGTGCTGCTCACTGAACTTTGATGTACCTAACAACACTTTTGGTTAGAGAGAACACACAGCAGACGCTCCACACTTGCCAGCTTTAGCTGGATCTCATTATACGATAGCTTAATCCAGTTCAAACTAGGAGCCCTCTGTGCTGAATAAGTCAAGTCTTTCTGTCCTCTAGTTACCAAGCAACTAGTTTTGCACAAAAAAAAGAATCAGCAACAATTTGGGGTATATGACTTGGCACTACAGGTTTCTGCATTCCAACAACAATCCCTTGAGCTAAGCAATCTCCCAGCTTGAAATCAACCAAATCATCTATTACTTCATAAAACCACAGCCTTTCTTGGGAAGAGGCTACTCCTCAGAGCTCACATAGCTGTGAAGGGGGAGAGAGGGTAAGTCCCAGATTCAAGGCCAGCCATCAGCTGCCCTGCCAGCCTCAAGACGAAGAAGAGTGTTTGCCTTTTGCCTCCTACTGCAATGTCCCAACAGCCATAAGGTTTCTGCTGCTTCTAAACACCGAGGATACTAGTGGGGAAAACAAGGAAGTTACTGTGATGGCAGAGAATCCAGAAGCAACATGAGAAACTAGGGATGCCCAGTTAAAGAAAGATTGATCCTCCAAGTATTTTATAATTAAGTTGCAAAAAGATCCTCTCTCCAGGTTCCCTGTGGTGTGCAGTGATTAAAGGGAGGAAACAGAGCTCCCTCACTTTCCACTCAGTAATTGATCCTGTCTACACATTCCCAATACTCATGATGTTCTGAAGAACAACTACCCATGAAAATTTACTACCCTTGCTCTGTGTTCAAGACTCCAAATTAAGGCTAACAGACCCTTGAGTGAAGATGTTTCAGGAAGAAACTTAATCCTCAACATCTTTCTTAAAAGAAAAATGATGCTGAAAATATGGAGTGGATCATAAGCCCCTGTCAGAACCTCCCCAAAATGAATAAACAACTGTGTATTTCAAACTCCTGTCCACAGAGATCAAGACCAAACACTATAAAAGGTACATGGGCAGGTCAACTAAGGTTGGTGCTACTGCAGGCATCTCTCTAAAACTGAAGACTCACCATTCCATTTCTTTGTTTAAAACGTCCTCATAGCCCCTTGGTTCAAGGTAGCGTTATCATTATTATGATGACTTCCTGGGCTCATCTCTCATGGCCTCTCTGCAACAATCTCCATTCAGTCCTCACCTCAGTCTTTCACTCTCCCAACATATTACACTCCTCTAAGTCTGTTCCTCTGTTTAGGCTGGTGTCTCTACCTGGATTGACCTTCCTACCTTCTCCCCTTATTAAATTTCTGTCCTGGACTCAAATCCTGCTCAGAAGTTGCCATTGCTAGGAGACCCCCCACCTCACCACTGCATTCCACATTGCATCTGAATTACACATTCACGTACCTTGATCTACTTTGATCTACCTCAATATAACAAACTTCTGGAATACAAAAGATAAGACCAACTCATGGGGAAAACATGCATAAAACTTCAGGAGGTACAACGAAATGTAAAGCTAGTACTTTTCAAAAGCAAGTTACAATGGAATTGGAGAAAGATGTACACAAAGGCAAAGGTAATTAAAAGTATGACGTATGACAATAATGTAATGAGCCTGATACCAAGGTTTGGTGAGTCAGCCTCAACTTCATCGTAATATTTTGTGTGTGGCCATATATTTGTCTCTAATGAGTAATCACAGTCAGGGTTCAGAGAACAGAAAGGGCTTTGGTGGTTAGAACAGGCTTCATGGTGGAGAGATTTGAGCTAAAGCCTAAAGGTCAAGTAGAATAAATATCAATGCTACTGTAAAGAAAGATACCCAGGAAACAAAAATCTGAACTGATAAGACAGATTATTCCCATTAGAGAAGGGTTTGCTTGACTGTGCCATCATACGATTTATTTGTAAAATGAAATAATTCCATTATATAATTCATTTCTAAAAGCTAGATTTAAATGCAACCCTTTCCCTACCTCCTCTGAAGTCCTGGTATTGTACTGATAGGTCAACTCATCGTCCACACTAGAGCTGATTCCCAACCATGAAAATGTTACCATTTGCATGACAACGGATCAGTTTCAGCAAGGCTGATTTGTCCCAGACAGTAATACCACCTCAAGTATCAGGAAAATAAGGCTGCAGTATGTGGAGTCAAAGAGCGTTCAAGTCCAGCAGGTCTGAGTCTGATAGCTGTTCTCATCACTTTCTAGCTATGTGGCTTTAGGAAAATTAATTCCCCAAAACCTCAGATTCCTCAAAGGCAATATTACTAGCACCTGCCCCAAAGGATGTTGTGGATGTTAAATGAAATAAGATGACAAGATTCACTCACTACTGCTACAGACCTTCATATTTTTCAAAGCACTTTGACATGCATGATCTCATCTGAGCTGTATAATTCCTTAAAGCAAGGAAGGAAAGAAATTATACACCTCACTTTTCAGATTAGAAAACTAACACCCAGAAAGGGATCATGATGGCCTCAAGGTCAATGACAGACAAGCAGAGTGTCAGACTAAACTTTCTATCTCTAACATCCAGCCCAGGGCTAGTTCAGGCCTCTGCCTCTCTAAATCATGAAAGATGCACAAGTGCCAGGCAGACAGGAGAAATGCCAAGTGACCTAGATGGACAACTCTTTTTTTTTTTGGTGGTAATGTCTACAGGAGAGAGGGAGTCAATATAAAAAGAAGGTTCTGGAAAGAGTAAGAAGGTCTTAGAATAGAAACAAAAGAAAGCAAACATGTGGACAAGTGGAGAAAGGAGGAGCTCTTCCTTAACACCTCCTTCTCTGGGATCCTCTCCTGCCCTTCTCTGATATCACTGCTCTCCTGGCTCCTTCATGAACTCCTTTTCTTTGTTCATCTTAAATGTGGACGTTCCCCAGGATTTGTGCCTCAGTCAAATGCTCTCTCATTGTTCACATGCTCCCATGAAACCTCAATGACTCTAATGATTCCAACCAACTACAAGTTGGATGACATGCCAAATCTCAAACTCCAATTCAAACTTTCCTGAGACATGTCCTCTGGGTGTCCCCTGCACTTCCAACTCAACATGTCCAAGGCAGAATCTGTTTTCTTCTCCCAGATGGTTTCCTTCTCCTTGATCTTGTTTGTTGGTCTGGTTACCAAGGGAGTAATCTTCTTTCTCTTCTCTCTCATCCCTTACATCTAATCATCCTTCCAATTTAAATTCACAGTTAATTGTTCCCACTTCTTCAGCCCCTATAAGAGTCAGGGGTTTCTAGAGAAACAAAAAAACGGTATGTGTGTTTGTGTGTGTGTATGTATGTATGTGTATGTGTGTACAAAGATGTACTCATCATTTCGGACTCAAATATAATGTCATCCACTTCATAAAGTTGTCCCTGCTCCCCTGAGCTGGATGCCCCGTACTGTGCCCCTACAATACTCTGTGAATATCCTTACCATTGCATTTCCCATCATCTGTTCACATTCCTGACCTTCTCATTAGACTAAAAGCTCCTCTAAGTCGGATACTGTGGGTTTTTAAAATTTCTCTATTCCTCGGACCTAGCATTGTATCTGATACATAGATGATGAGTAATGTAATAAATGAATGAGCAGAGATGTACAAACTAAATAAGAGTTTGTGGAAATGAAAATAAGGAATGAATGGATAAATGAATGAGCTTGTGAATAATACTGTCCCAGTTTCTCCTTTTTCATTCAAGTTAATGGCTTTTCTCAGTCTGTTTCAGGAGCAAAGACATATTCTAGCCAAGCCCAACTGCCAGGAAGATAAATTTCTCCTCTCAGGGTGAACAGGTCCTTTGGAGAAGTTTCATTTTAATTGGAAAATGGATTCATTCACTTCCTGGCATGGACCCCTGGGTCAGTGCAGCACCACTGAATGGCTGCCAAGCACCAACAGAGAGGGGGACTGCAGCGGAAAAAGAGTTCCATCAAATTGAAGTGCTTTGGGACATTTGAGGACAACCCACTGTCAGTTCCAAACTGACTTGCATGGATGCCCCTTACTCTTTCTTCCTCCAAATGTCCTTCAAACCAAACTTTACACATCTTTACATATCCCTAACCCAGTAAGGAAGAGTGTTCTTTACTTTCCCAACTGGTATTTCCTGGGGGCTTACTTACTTGGGTATGTCCACCCTAACCTGTTCATTTATGCAATTGTTGCAGGGTCACATCTGAGAAATTCCTTCCCTTCATAACTTACACAGTAGAATAAGATGAGAACTTCATAACCTCTTTCTTTTGAAGGATCTATAATGGTCCAACCTCACAGAAAATATCCCTTCTAGGAACACGTCTTATATCTTTTGTCAAGGGTCGTTGTACAAGGTGCTCAGGACTTTGTGACCAGCTCGACAGTCTTGTATTTCATCATTCCCCAGCATACCAGCACACAACTGGCCAGAAACCTGGGCTGATAGCTATTTCATTTGAGAAGAGGTTATTTGATGTTAACTCTAAGGATACAGATGAATAAATTATCCTTTTTCCCTAAAAATAGCCAAGAGCCTACTAGGGGAGATTAAGGCCCACTTAGAATTTGAGAAGAGCAAGGACTGTAGAGGAGACTCACAGTTACTGGAGGTATGCCAGGATAGACACATGAACATGAAAATTCAGTGAACTGAATTCAACCAACAAGTCTGTGAGTTCAACATTGCTGTAAATGAACAAAGTGAGACCTGCAGACATTAGATGACTAACATAACTAGTAGGTAGAAGAACCAAGGTTTGAACTAAGGTGAATCAGCCTCCAAAGATGCAAAAATGTGATGGAACTAATATTCAAATAATAATAACAACAAACATTTAAGAAGTGCTTAATATGTGTTAGATGCTATTCTAAACAGTTGACATACCCTTGCTCACTGGATCCCTCAACAACCCTATGGCACAGGTACTGTTATAGTCATCAGTAATCATTAGAGGGTGTGGAAAATGAAATAAAGAGTAGTTAAGTAGATTACCCAAGGCCACACAGCTATGTAATATTAGTGCTGAGTTATGCATCCTTGCTGGGTGGCTCTAGGGAAAAGGCTTCATTGTGCAGAGTAGCCACAACTGAACTACTCCACTAGAACTGCCATTGGACCAGTCAGTTTGGAGAAGTGAGGACTGTGCAGATTAAAGAGAAAGCCTAGGGCCAGTCACAAAATCCTGCTCCCAATCTTCCAAGTTATTTACTGGCTGAGTAAAGCAAAGAATCTGTATATATGAAACACTCTAGAGGAAGGTAAAAGTAGTACAGAGTAATTCAAGTTCTAAAATATCCAGTTTGTAAACTAAGATCTCTGCCTGGTCACAAGGAGATACACTGTCTTATGCATCAGGGAGAGGAGAGCAGTTACTTAGGAGGAAGCATCTGATCTGGATAAGCAGGGAAGGCAAAGAGCGAGGAAGGGGAATGGAGGCCATCCAGGTGGGGCAACTGCCTGAGCAAAAGAGCTAGAGGCAGCACAACTGCAGACATGGCCAAGGAGATGGAACCATGAGTGGGCCTGAGAGACTGTGCTGAAATGTCAGAAGAAGCAAATCTGGATTTGTGTTAGATGCTCACGTCAGAAAAGAATGGGAACCACTATCAGTTCTTAAGCAGAGAGTGATTTGTGCTTGCAGTTTTAGGGAGGCTGGGATGGCAACAGGAGAGCAGGAATCCTGGGAAGAGATGCGAGGCAGGAAGACCCATTTCCATGTACATTTCTGACAAAGGAAAAGCAGAAAAGCAGAGAAAAGGAAGGAAAAATGGAAAAGGAAGGGAAAAAAGAGGATGAGTAGGAGAGAAAATGAAAGAAGAAAAAGTAACTAGAGAAAGAGGCCAAGAATAAAGTAAAGACAAAAGTGAAAGATGGACAAAGAGGCAAAGGGAAGATGGGATGAAAGGAAAGAATAAGTCAAACATGAGAATGAATAAAATGATCAAGACAGAAAAAGGAAGTGAGAGAGAATCACAGAAAAAGCTGGTTAAAAAAAATGCATGGAGAACAAAAGCAGCACCATGACAATGTCCTGGACAAGATAAAACATAGGGAGCAGAGGGAAGCAACCAGACGTGCTCTCCTTCTGCATACTCTTACCTCTGGGTGGATGAAGTCATGGCTGATGTCACTGCCTCTGAGTCACACACCCCCCAAAAGAGGAGGAAAGGGCCCTATCTGGTACTCAGCCCCACCCCTGTGGACAAGAGTGGTTAATCTACTGCTTCATTCTTGGAGGAAAGGGGGGACTGCATGAAGAGAGCCTCTCTGTCTACCAGGGAGGACTTTGCATTCAAAATGCTCAGAGCTCATCTACAAAGTTTTCTAATTCAGGTCCTCAAGCTGGGAAAGTCACAATATATGCAGCAAATGGTTTCTGCCTTTTGTCTGTAGCTGATGAGTAAAGGAGCTCCATCCATAATGTCCCAAAAGGAAATTCCATAATGAATAGTATTGAATACATAAAAGGGACTTGACTGGATCACTGAGCTGCTTTCTGACATTATTTCTTACTATTATAGTTGCAGCCCCATGGGGGTCCCGTTTACAGACCACCCACCCCACGTGTTCATAACCTAACTGCAACTCAGCCAATGGCCCACTAGCCAACATGACACCACCTCCCAACCTCTCTATCCTAACATGGTTTTGTTACCCAAATTTCCACTCCACTTACACTGCTGTGATTCCATCCATCTCTGTTATAGAATATGAGAAGCTGAGCAAAACAGTTTTGTGTTGTTCATTGCTGTATTCCCAATATTTAACAAACAAACTAACTGGAATAAATTTACAACAAATATTTGCTGAATGAATGAGAGCCCTTGAACAATTCTGGCAGGAATTGATGAGCACCACAATTCTTATAGGTCATTTCTTAAGCACACTCATTCTTACAGCCATCATCCTAAGAATGTTGGCTAGTGAAGACAGTACCATCCAAGATACTGCTGAGGTGCAAGTGAAACTGTTCTACAACAGTTGGTTGGGCATCTCAGGATGGATTTGCTTTCTCCCTGGTTCTTCCCCTCCCCTAACCTTGCTCCATGAGCTGTAGAAAGAGCATAACTTGAATCAGATTTGAGTAGAAACCCAGCCTTATCCCCCAGTAGCTATATGAGGTGAGCTTCACTCAGCCTGCTCTTGCCTGCTCCTGCTCAAACAGGAACCTTCTAAGGAGTCCATGTTCAACAGGGCAAGCTTCGTTTTTGAGAATCCCCTGCTTAAAGTTGCCTGGTGTTCTTCACCTTATTTCCAATGTTGAAGAACAAAAAGGAGCCTCTGTTTTGAAGAGGTCAAAGGTAAGTCTACCCTTTTTTACAATGACTGGTTTAGGACCACATTTTGCAAAACATCTTGTTTCTTTTGGCTATGGTTTTGAAGTATTACCCAAAGGCCTGTGTATTGATGGCTTGGTTCCCAGACCATTGCTACTTGGAGGTTGTGGGGTCTTCAAGAAGTGGAACCTAGTGGGAAAAAGTTGGGTCACTGGGGGCATGCCCTTGGGTGGAGATATTGGGGCCATGCTCCTTCCTTCCTCCCTCCCTCCCTCCCTCTCTCTTTCTCTGTCTCTCTCATTGCTTCTTCCTGGCTGCCATGCAGTGAGCTATTGCCCTTGCCATGCTCCTCACCAAGACCTACTCCCCCACCCCAGCCCCAAAAGCAATTGAAACAGCCAACTATGGATTAAAACTTCCAAAACTGAGCCAAAATCAACTTTTCCTCTTTTTGAGTTTTTAAATCTCAAGCATTTGTTATAGTAATGAAAAGCTGACTAATACGTCTTTATTATTGTTTCTGGAAAGGAAATTTCTTTCAAAATTGTTTTAGCTTTAAGGAAAAAGTTTTTTAGATTGAGACTTATTTTGAAAAATTCTTGTATTTAATACAAATGTATGCCAATATCTTTCAAATTAAGGTTGTTTTCAGAAACAGTTGCTCTGGTCAGATGGCTTAAAGAGATTTCTTGAATATTCACATTTGAATATTCCTTATTAGTATATTCAAGGATGAATATACTGGTATATCAGGTATGTGTATCAGGTATGCATATCAGGTATATCTGATTGTAATCTAATCTAAAACCACAACACTGCTCTCTATATTTCCCTATATAGTGTTAACAAGCTTAATTGCAAATGAATAAAAGTTAAACTATTTAAGAAAATATATGTATATATATCCTCCCCTCCAAGTTATCCATAAAGTTTAAGCATATTTTTAAAAAAGTGCCTACCCCTTAAAAATGGCGTGTTCTATTTTCCTCTACTGTTGAATTTCTTAGCTACATCAACAGATAATTATATGAAAAATACAGCTCACTGATTTTCTTTCTAAAAATCAACTTTGTCAGTCATCATCATTATCTGAAAATGTATCACTCCTACCAGCATTCTACAATATACCAAATACCTTCTGATACATAATACTGCCACTGACTCCCTTTTACAAAGAGGAAATGAAGGACTATAGTGAAGTGAACTGCCTAACTCATGTGGACAGTAGACAGAGATTCTGGGGAGAAACTCTGACCACTTGAACTCCAAACTCAATCTCCCACACCACTTTCCAGCTGCTGCTTCCCAGGACGTGGGAGATGCCTGATAAATACTTGCACAGTGATTCACTCTCGTTCTCAGGTCCATTGGCTTGTCTCTGACCCCTGGCCAAAGCCAGACCACACGGCCATATGCCAAGACAACTGCAGGAGGCTTTTCTCTGGTCTGACTCTCCACATCTCTGAGCTTCATACAATGCTAGTGTTGAAGAAGAACTTCAGGGTTTGCACCAGCTGTTTCCAAATGCCAAAAACAAGGACTAGTGCTAGTCCATGACCAAAACTTTTCACTAATCAGTGGTCAAGTAGTGAGAGTAAAAATAATGATAGAAAAAATAAATTCCTTATTATCAATAAAATCATGATTAATTAATTGGTAAAAACAAAGAAAGCTCTTATTTGCTAATTGCTTGTTTCACTTTACTTGGGTAATGTCCCATACTCTACACATGTGGCATTACTGAGGAAGGCGGGGGGTCAGTCTACCTGTGACACAGTTCAGACACAGGAGCAAGCCATAAGGAGAAGCAGAGGCTAGGCAAGGCAGAGCCTCTTAGGCAGCTCCCTAATTCCCACTGAATATTCCCTCTGCAGTTTTGAGTCCAAAGACACTGTTGTTGAGACAAGGCCTGGGGCCACACTGAAGCATTTTGAGAGGATGTGAGTATGGCTACTGACAGAGCCATAGAGCTGAGATTGTACTCTCTCCCATTATTAAAGTCATTCACAGATCTCACCTAATCCATAGCCTCTCCTTGCAGGGAGGCTTCAGACACCTGTCAGTCTTTACAGGACTTTCTCAGTGACTTTATCATGCAGCCAGCACAGTGGCACAGCTCAACACACAAGGATACACTTTGAGTGAGGACTTGGCTCAGAAGTATTTCCAGGGCCACTAGTTTAGTTATGCACATATTTATGGGGAATGCAAAGGAGAGGAAGAAGACAGCTTTTTAAGAAATAATTACAATGTACTGGAATACAAACAAAAGGTTTTGGGTTGGAATTTGTGGGATGGAGGGAAATTTAGAATTTAGCCAGTCTCATTTATGATTCTTTAACTGTGAATCTAACTTTGGACATTTAAACTTAGAAACTTTGATAACTTTTTATTCTGAGTTCATACATTTACCTTAAAAATTAGGTTGTATGGATGTGTTATCTGGAATTCGAAATTAAAACAATAAGAACTGACTCTCTCTACCTGGAGGTCTCATCTTGTGGACAGAGAAACTGTGCCTGACAAAGGCTAGAGTTTGAGCAGCTAGCCTTTACAATTTCTATTTAAATTAATTTCTTAGAGTCAGAAAACCTAGGCTTGGGGCAGGGTGCGCACTTATCATGGGCGAGGTCCTGGGTTGGATCTACTATACCACATACAAAAAAACTCTGAAAATATTTGGAGAAAACTCAGAATTGTATTCCAGCATTAGGAGAGATAACAGCCACAAGTAGTAATATACTTAATCCCCTCCATCCTGAGTTTCTTCATCAGCAATGAAAGTGATCACATCTTCCTTGCTTGACTTTCATAGGAATTAAAGAAGACATAAAAAGCACAGTTGACAGTAAATAAGTCTAGTGCAGGTGTTGGTCATGGTTGTAGACAGCTATCAAACAGGGTCAACATCTTAATTAGAAATTATTAAATATCTCACAAAGGTAAAGGGCTTTTACAATTTCAAAAACCATTTTCACAAGTATAATGGTGTCCAACTTACTCCAAAAACTCAAAATGTACTGATGGAGGCAGAGAGATCCAGATAAAGGGTGATGGTAGAATCCAGATGGTGGTTCTAAGTGTCCACTGCAAAATGCTTTCCACTTTTCTATATGTTTGAAATTTGATGTAATGACTCTGGAGGAAAAATGGCTTTTGCAGCCTCTTGCTCTTGTCTTAGATGTGGGAGTTCTATAAGATAAAGGGAAAGCTTGGCTTTCTTTTGTCTTTCCATTGCAGGTACGGTGCTTTCTATGTGGTATGGGTACTCAACAAAAGTTTGTTTCACTGAATAAATGAATATATCCTTACGATAATATGAATCACTTTCACTCTGAAGACTAGAGGGGAAAAATGAAAAACTAAACCAACCTAAATGTTCAGAGAAACAAGTTCCACCCCCTCAGAAGAGTGTCCTGGTTTAGATCTTTTGGAACTACTGGACTGCTGCCTCCTTTGCCAAATCAACATCTACTGACCTTGGTTTCTGTTGACCCAGATTTCCAAAGTAATAGTCCTCATGTTAACAAGTTATTACATCATGATACACATTAAATGTGTTGTCCCTTTTAATGTCTTTCCTGAAGACAGTATTTTCCTCCAAAAGGTATGACCTCCATTTAAGCCACTGTGAAAAAAGAATTCTGTTCATTTTCTTTTTCACATCCAATCACACCACGTAGGCATCAAGCCAAACAAACATATCAATCTTTCTCTCACCTCTATGATTACACTAAAAACTCCTAGAAGGGGCTGATGGCCCTGAACAGCAGTCAAGAAGGCTGGCAGCAAACTAGCCAGGCAAGTCTTGAGCACTGCACTCATAGGTCTGCCTCTTGGCTGAACAGGAGGCGTGAATTCACTTAGAAATTTATGGTGCTAAGTATCTAACAAACCAAATGAAGAAGCAACATGGTGTCACAGAAAAACAAAACAAAACAGGGCCAAAGGGAATTTCATTAAGACCTAATCTTCAACTCTATAGACAAGTCATTTCATCTCTTTGAAGCTTATTATATTCATCTGTAAAATGTGGGACACAGTAAAATTTATCATGAAGGGCCATGTCATAGATCAAATAAAAAAAATATATGTCAAAGCCTACCATAACCCATAAAGTAAAATACCAAAAAAAGTATCATAATAAAAGCTGGCACTTATTACATGTTACTTGGTATCAAGAATAGTGCATTTTTCCTAGTCTGCATTTTAAAATTACTTTGTTGAACTATAAATCTAAAAGAATACTTCATGGGCTGGGATTGTAGCTCAGTGGTAGAGTGTTTGCCTTGCATGTGGGAGGCACTGGGTTCAATCCTCAGCACCTCATATAAATAAAGGTCAATCAACAACTAAAAAAAAATTTAAAAAAAATACTTCACATATTTGGTATAAAGCAAATATGCAAATACAAAATGATAAGGAAGGGATTTCTGTTCCAGGTAGATGAGGGCAGGACGTTAGCCTCAACATTCTGTGTTTAGTTACAAGCCCAGTTTATGAGCAGACCACCCTGGGGAGGAAATCCACAACAGATGCCCAGTGGCAGCCGACAGTACCGGCCTCTGTGCTCAAAGGCTGTGGGAATCTGGTCCCAACATAGATGGGCCCCCATAAACATTCTAAAGAAAGGCTTTTTAATTTAGTAGATAAGTCTTTGGATTCTCCTGGGGGGTGAAGGGAGCAACTGTAAAAATGAGTATACACTAAGGAGTACAAAGACCCCAGAGGCTCAGGGGAGTCGCTGCTGCCGCCGGAACCCTTCTTCACTCCATTCACAAAATAGGCTGTGACTCAGGTAACGGGACTGCAGCCAAGGGTGGGTCTGGGCTGGAAAGGAGTTACAATGCTCCAAGCCTCATTCTCCATAATGGGGAAGAGAAATTCACTTAGGCTGGGTGCACAGTGGACCTTTTCTTTGGACAGACAGCCCAGCAATCAAAAATGGCATGATAGGTGACTTAATAAGTTTATCTATTTGTCCACCTATCAAAGTATTTCCTGAATTATTAATGTTAGAAGCTAAATAATGCCTTAGATGTTAGGGATAACAAGATAAATAAGGTGCCATGTGGTGTGATGTTTTCCAGGGTAGTGATAAGCAAAGGATGCTGATAAGCAAAGAAGACAAGACCCTAATCAACACAGGACAAAGAGTCAAGGAGGGCTTCCTAGGGGGGGTGAAGGCTGAGTCTTGAGTAATTAGTATGTTATTCAGGTAAAGGAAGAAATTATGCTAAGTTTGCCAGGCAAAAGGAAAAAACCTGAGCAAAGACCCAGAGGTGTGAAATAATACCAGCATGTGGGCATGGAATCATTAGAGCCTCTGACCAAAAAATTTGCCATCTGGAAGTCTTTCCATTGCTTTAAGCATTTGTTATAGGAAAAGTAATGATGGATGGATTCCTTGAACAAGTTCCCAATGCCTGCGTCTCAAATTCAAATGCCTGGAGGGGGAGGGTTGGAAAAGAAAACCAGTGAAGCAGCCTGGGTGGGGACCTCTGTGAAATGAAGAATGCCAGCCCCTTCTACAGAGGGCAGCCCCTGCTCAGCGCCAGCCTGCTCCTTCCACGTGGAAATGTGGGCCTGGGACTGCCAGAGTCCTTCATCCTTTTTTCTAAAGAAACAGAAAATCTGGATTTTTATGGGAAATTTCTTAGTTTTAAAGTGTTGGAAATGAATTCAAAATTGCCCCTCTGCCCGGGGCCTCCAAGCACAGGGTGGGTCCAATCAAACTTTCCTGAAGGCCACAACCAGCCTATGAGCTGCCAGCTTTTGACCCTGGCAGGTAGGAAGGAAAGAGAGCCCTTTAAGAACAGGCAGTGAAGTACACTGGTCAGAGCCCCCGAGCTGTCGTGGGGCTGGACTCAGTATATTGGCCTCATTGGGGATCCTGGCTCTACCCTCCCTTGTGTGACTCTGGGGAAACTGCCTGAGCCTTCTAAGTCTTGGTTTCTTCATCTGTATAATAGGATGATAACACTGCATCACTGAGGAACTTATATGAAACTCTGAAGTGTTTTTTGAGAAAGTAGGCCCAAGAAGGAAAAAAAATCACTTGCTAAATAATAAAGTGGTATCAACCAGAAAGGCTGGCTATGACTACAGATTATTTTTTAATGGAAAATTACTAAGAAGTAATAAAAGAACGAACACTGGGCTATATCAGTAGCAAACTGTTCCAACCAGTGGCCAGTGGCCCATTATTAATGTTTTTTGTGTCTGTGGCCAGTCCCATTTCCTATGTGGACAATTTCTTAAACCACATGTACTTACAAGCTTGCGCATTCAATCTTTGAACTTCTTCCCGTTAGCATGACATGTAAACTTTGTTGTTGCTATACAAATATTTATTATCTACCTAGCACATATGCCAGATGATTGTTTTTAAGTCATAAAACAGATTGTGTCACACCCACGCTTAAAACCCATCAACCATTTCCCACTGCTTTTGGAATGAAACTTCAATTCCTGCCCATGGCTTCAAGGTTGTGTATGCTCTGGCCCTGCCCACTTCTCCAACCTACCTCCTGCTACTCCGTGCCCTGCTCAGACCCTCCCAACCCTTCTGACCTCCTTTGTTGATCTCATGAGGTGCTTTATTCACACATACACACCCGAGGGAGTCTTCTGCTCCTCCTCCCTGAAAATCACATCATTCTGGTCAAACAAAACCTCCCAAGAAAGACCTGTGCTATCCATGTCAAATCTGTTCATCTGTGGGTTTCCTTCACAGCATTTTCCAGAAAACAAAATTGCTTTGTGTATACATTTGTTTGTCTGTTTGCTCTCTTTCTGCACTAGACTTGAATGAAGTTCCTAGAAGCCAAGGCCCTTGTCTCTCTCCTTCTCCTTGGTATCCCCGAAGCCCAACATAATGCCTGTCACATAGGAGACACCTACAGGTGTTAAATGAAAACATGAGCCCACCATCCACTATTCTCAGCCTCAAATCCTATATTAATTTTTCTCCTGAACCAATTCACACAGAGCCTGGCAGATAAACACAGAAAGAAGCATTGAAATGGTGATTAGCCTGTATTCTGGGTAAAAAGTTCTCCCATACAAACCCTTGCCTTGCTACTTACTATCTGAGTGACCTTAGACAAGTTGCTTAAAGGTTCAATGCATCTTTCTTTATCTGTGAAAGATGATAATTACTTCATAGGGTAACTGTGAGCATTAGATAAATTAACACCAGTGACATGCTCACAAAAGTACTGATATATAAGACTATATACACATTAGCTACTACTTTTACCTGTTTTCTTATTCTGTTCTTATGCTTAGTTGATCTGTATCTTTCTCCTCTAATCACAGAAGTTTCTTGATGGCAGAGTCCATTATGTATCCTCAAACTGAACCTTGCAGGCTCCCACAGGTAGTGGGCAGGGGAACAGAGCCACGATAGGGCTCCTGATACCCGTATGCTCACCTGTGGTGTGAGAACATGAGTAAGTCATTGCACTTTTCTAAACTTTAGTTTTGTTTGTTTGTTTTTTGGTGGTGCTGGGGATTGAACCCAGGGCCTTGTGCATGCAAAGTAAGCACTCTACCAACTGAGCTAGATCCCCAGCCCATTAAACTTTAGTTTTTCATCTGTAAAAAGAGATCTCTCTCTCATAAGACCCATGTGAAGATAATAAAACATCTTTGTGAGAATAAAAACAAGTCTGGGACTGGAAGCTTGGTAAATTTTAGGGAAACAAGCAGAAGATATTCAGTAAATAAGTTAGCTTTCAGCTCAAAGTTGGCTGCTTTTGGTGTAGTTATCACACATAATATGTGACTGACCAAGAAGATGAATGCTTCCGAAAATAAGTTTTGTACTCTTTTACTGTCTACTGTCCATGCTTTTCTGACATCCTGGTGTGGTGTCTACATGCTTCTCTTAGCTATTAGTGAAACAGAAAGACACCTCACCTGTTACAGCCAGCTCCCTGAAGGAAGATACTCAAGTGTTTAAAATTCTCTTAATTGTTCATTGGTAGCATGTTGCTGAAATGGCCACCAGTAGGAGAAAAACATTTTTAAATACAATGGCTGAAAAATTAAACTGTTATTTAATATATTGCATAAGCTGCTTTAGAAACACCTCACTAAATTAGAATAATTCCTCAAGGTCAATATAATTGTCCTTATCTTTCAGCTCAGCACACTGAGACTCAGAGAAGTTGATTTTGCTTGTCCAAGGTCTTATTATTGGTGAGAGGTAGAGACTTTGATTTTTTTTTAAAGATGGCATTTTGAAAAAAGGAATTATATTGCTTATCTTTCATAAAGTTTCAAGATTAGAATATAACTTAGGGTAGAGAAAAGATGAGATATTATCAAGAAGAATGAAAGAATAAGACCAGACAAGGCATTAAACATGAACTGGGCAAGCTTCTTATACAGAAAGGACTAAAGGAACCAGGCTTTTCTGACCTCCAGCAGGATTTTCTTTTCAACAGTTTCTACTGCACAACACTCAACTGATCCCTTCTACAGCTGGCAGAAATTACTTCTCTTGGGACCCAACTCCCAGGATCCTCCAAAGACTCCCCATGTACCAGAAAAGGCAAAATAGGACCAGCAAACTCATTTAGTCTCTTCCCAGTATGTTATCAGCTGAATGGATGCAGAGGGGCAGGAGCTCAGAGGTGGGAGAAACAGACTCCATTTCTTTTCTTTTCTGCTGACAATGGCAAAAAAAGGAAATGAGTTAAAAGTCAGATTGGAATACCTCCCCTCCAAGCCCCCATTCATTATCTTCCATTAACACTGAGCTGTCAGATTCAACATCAGCCTGTTAACTTTTCTGACCTTCCTCAGTCTGTACCTTGTTATCCTACAATGTTTCATGTTTATAAAGATAGGTTGATTCCAGCTGTTCCAGCTTGACGAACTTAATTTACATTTGGCCTTCATTAAGATGAGAGTCAGAATCATTGAGACCAAATGGAAAAGCCAGACTGCTGGTGGTTATAAAAAATTCAAATGGCAATTTTCCTTTTATCTGACAATTCTTATTAAGAAGACATATGTCAACCTGAAACACATAAACCTTAAATGTAAAGGACATGATTAAAAGTTCATATTGCGAGTAGGACTCAGAATGCCTTTGCCCAAGAGCCATGGTGGTCCTAGTACATCTTTTCTGTCTCCTGGGATGTCTGAAGTCCAAATTCTGCCCAACTCCCTCAAACTTCCAGGCTAAGGATAAGGAATGCATGAATGACAGCAACAATGACGTGCATAGCTCAGACTCCTTATCAGACTCCCCACCTCAGCCCACCAGTCTCCAAATCCTGTAGGTATTATCTCCTAGAGACTCCTGGAACTTACCTTCCTATCCCACAGTTTAGGCCTCATTAGGTCTCTCACCTGGACTACAGCAACAGTCCCTGATCTACTCTCTCAATTATTCAAAAACTATGTGTTTATCAGCTACCAGAGGTCAGCCATCTAATTAGGGTTAGTCACACTGCAACAAACAAAATGGACCTGATCTCCATTCACCTGTAGATGACAATGGCAGAGAGGGCAAGCATCATACAACTCATCTTACAAACTCGCATCACAATACAGGAAAGAGTCAATGGACTTTTACTTCTTCTAATGAATGAGTTTAGTGCTATGAACTTTCCTCTTAGCACTGCCTTCATGACATCCCAGAGATTTTGATATGTTGTATCAGAGTTTTCATTTGCCTCTAAGAATTTTTTTATCTCTTCCTCAATGTCTTCTGTTATCCATACATCATTCAACAGCATATTATTTAGTTTCCAGGTGATGCAGTAGTTTCTGGTTTTTAATCTGTCATTTATTTGTAATTTTATTCTGTTGTGGTCAGATAGGATGCAGGGTAGAATCTCTATTTTTTTGTATTTGCTAAGACTGGCTTTGTGACATAACATATGATCTATTTTGGAAAAGGATCTGTGTGCAGCTGAGAAAAAGTGTATTCACTCGTTGATGGATGGAACACTCTATATATGTCTGTTAAGTCTAAATTATACCCACTTACATATAGTTACCTTAAACTAGATAAAGGAGCCAAACACATACACTGGAGAAAAGATAGCCTGTTCAACAAATGGTGCTGGGAAAACTGGAAATCCATATGCAGCAAAATGAAACTAAACCCCTATCTCTCACCATGCACAAAAGTCAACTCAAAGTGGATCAAGGACCTGGGAATCAGACCAGAGACCCAACGCCTAGTAGAAGAAAAAATAGGCCCAAATCTTTTTTTTTTTTTTTTTTTGGTACCAGGTAATGAACTCAGGGGTACTCGACCACTGAATCACATCCCCAGCCCTATTTTGTGTTTTATGTAGAGACAGGGTCTCACTGAGTTGCTTAGTGCCTCGCCATTGCTGAGGCTGGCTTTGAACTCGCGATTCTCCTGTCTCAGCCTCCCAAGTGCTGGGATTACAGGTGGTCGCCACCACGCTCGACTAGGCCCAAATCTTCATCATGTCAGACTGGGACCATACTTCCTTAACAAGACTCCTATAGCACAAGAAGTAAAATCAAGAATCAATAAATGGGATGGATTCAAACTAAAAAGCTTCTTCTCAGCAAAAGAAATAATCAATGAAGTGAACAGAGCCGACGTTCTGGGAACAAATCTTTGCCACATACACATCCAATAGAGCACTCATCTCCAGGATATATAAAGAACTCAAAAAGCTTAACACCAAAAAAACTAACAACCCAATCAACAAATGGACCAAAGAACTGAACACAAAGATTAAGAAAAAAACTTCAAAGATGAAGATATACAATCAATCAACAGACATATGAAAAAATGTTCAACATCTCTAGCAATCAGAGAAATGCAAATCAAAACTACCCTAAGATTTCATCTCACGCCAGTCAGAATGGCAGTTATCAAGAATACAAACAACAATAAGCATTGGCGAGGTTGTGGGGAAAAAGGCACGCTCATACATTGCTGGTGGAACTGCAAATTGGTACAACCAATCTGGAAAGCAGTATGGAGATTCCTTAGAAAACTTGGAATGGAAACACCATTTGAGCCTGCTATCCTGCTCCTTGGTCTATACCCAGAAGACTTAAAAACAGCATACTGCAGTGACGCAGCTACTTCAATGTTTATAGCAGCTCAATTCACAATAGCTAAACTGTGGAACCAACCTAGATGCCCTTCAATAGATGAATGGATAAAGAAACTGTGGTATATATACACAATGGAATATTACTCAGCAATAAAAGAGAATAAAATTATGGCATTTGCAGGTAAATGGATGGAGTTGGAG
>PVHX01021968.1:14370-28720 GCA_004024805.1 Geosciurus inauris | reverse complement strand
GCTCGGTGGCCCTGTAATAGGCACCTCAGATTCGTCCACCACCACCCCCTGCTGCATCAACTGCCCACCCCGAGGCCCTGGCTGCTCATAGCCTCCTGGCTGAGGAAGAACAGAACCCTGCTGAGAGATGGGCCTGAGTCAGATCATGCTACACCTGAGCATGGACAGCTGCAGCCCAACAGCCAGCTCACGGTGGCCCCGGAGGATGGCAGGGAGCGGAGACGACCCAGTGGCAGAACTCCAAGGCAGGTATTTGGTTTCCACCCCGCGAGCATGGCCAGGGAGCATAGCTGTGCTAACTGGGCACTCACTAATGGCTTGGAAAGAGCCAGCCTGGAGACTGCTGACCACGGACAGCACCGAGGAAGCACCTCTCAGACCGAAGTAGTGCAAATATTTGTGTTGTAGGTGACATTGCAAGGCAGCCTCCTGAGGGGACTCGTGACACTTAGGAGGACATCAGGGTACGGTCTGTGCCTCTTGCTCAGCCACACCGGGGCTTGCAGTGGACCCTCCAGCACAGGGGCCCTGGCGCAGGGATGAAGGCTGTGCATGGGCTCAATGTGAGACACGGACCCGCCTCAGGAGTGCCCACCCTGCAGGCCGCAGAGACGGGGCCGCCGCTGGCCATCCTGGAGGAGACAGACGCATTAGCCACCGGCACCGGGTGAGCCTTCCTGCTGGGATGGCGGCGTCCTCAGCAGCACGCAGGGCTCAGGTTCATGGGGCAGCATGAAGTCTGGCCTCGTATCTCATGTCGCAGCAAAGGGCTCCACGTGATGGTCACTGTCCTACCTCACACCTGTCACCCAGGGGCTGCAGCCCAATCAGAAGACAGGGTAGCCCACTGAGACTCAGACAGGACAGTGGTGTGCCTCAGGAGGCCGCCCCGGTGCCCTCACCCCCTGGGCTGTGCTGTGCATGGCGGGGTCACTGCCGTCACCGCTGAGCCTCCTGTCACAGCAAGTTCCCGTGGGGACGCTTGCTGGCACGCACCAGTCCCGATGCTGCCCATTGGAAAATGCAAATTCATTCAGCAAAGAAGTCTCACTGGTGTTCTGAGTCCATCCCAGGACCGTTGGTGATACTGATGTCCCCTGCCGAGGTCACTCCCTGACAGTTTGGATCTCGTCAGAGGTGAATCACCACGTCCATTGCAGGCCTGTCCTCACCCCAGTGGCCTGTCCCTGGCAAGCCCATCCCCACCGTTCTCCCTACACCCCGAGGAACAATCTCTTTCCCAAACTTGAAACATTTCTTTAGATTTTGTTAATGTTGTCTTTTATTTTTCAGAGGTTTTATTTTCCTTTTAATTAGGTCCAATCTTTCTGCGTTTCTCCTCATTTCTCTCTTTCTCTTGGCTTCCAAATCTGCACTTTGTTATGAAAGAGCTTTTGTTTACATGCCAAATGATTCTAATACCCTCCTAAATTTTCTTCTAATATTTCATGCTTTGTTTTAATACTTAGCGCTCAGTGCTGATCTCACCTATCATCCATGACATTATCCTTCTTACCTGGTTCAATATTTGTTCCCAGGGCATTTATTTAACATCTGCCTTTCTCTGTGAACTTGCAATGCCTCCTTTATATCTTTAGCATAAACTGAAACCTGTACGTAGGTGAGGATTCCCCATCCTGTTCATTCAACTAATTATTTTTATAGCACCCACAGCTTGCCCATTTAATTACTTCAGCACTGTACAACATTTTCATATCTTATAAGAGAACTCTTCTCCTGTTTTATCAAAACAAAATCAAAAGTTTTTAAAAAAGATTCTGAATATTCTTTTGCAAATTTCCTCCCATACAAACTTTAAGGTTAGTTCATGAAGTGGCCACAGATTCTACCGGATTCAGGGGAGATGCCATTGATCCGGTAGGTTACTTCATGGGCCACCTGCCCCCTTAATGACAAGGGCCATCATTAAGTAGGGTTGTGAGGGGTGTGTCCTCTTAGGAGGTGACTGACAGAGACGGGATGTGGTGACCTTGTGAATCTGAGGAACATTCTTTGCAGAGGTTTCAGGAGGTGAGAGGCTGTAAAGGAGGCATGTGCTGGGGTGTTTGGGAAGCGGCGGGGTGACCAGGGCTCAGAAGTGGATTGAGATGGCAAGGATGGGATCAGAATCCCCACAGGCAGACCCTGTCCCTCCATATGCGCAGAGAGGACTTTGCTTTGCTTTGTTTTTTCCTAAACGTGTTGGGAATCCCATGGAGAGCTCCGGGCACACAGAAGACACGGCCTGATGTGTTTCATTTTGGGGCATCGCTGTGGCTGCACTGTGAATTGGAGTGGGGTGCATTGGAAGCAGGCGACGGCTTAGGAGGCAGTGCCTGAGCTAGGACAGCGCTGATGGGGCTGCAGACAGCAGTAGGGATCTTAAGACAAGGGTGATATGATATGGGTTTGGTGTGTGGCCCTAGAAGAAGAGGCTCCTAGAGGGGCTCCGGGGATGGCAGCCCACATAAGTGGAGAAGGGAACTGAACCCATTCACTACAGGGAAACATGATTGTCCACACACTGGGGTCACATACCTGTCAGCTACCCAAAGCCAAAAGATCTCAAGTCAAAAATGCATACGATGCTCCTGACCAGCTGCACATCACAGCTCAGCAGCATAGCAGCTGCAGAGTGCCAGTGTTGTCCCTCGGGATCACAGGGCTGGCCAGGAGCCACAGCCGGGGCTGCTACCCATCTCTGAAAGAGAAGACCATACACTTAGGTGCCCACCTGCTCCCAGGAAAAGAGCAAAGATCAGGATCCAAAGCACAGTTTCTACCAAATGCATATAACTTTCACACCTGAGATTTTTCAGGAAATCTGAAGTGAAACCGTGGCCAGATGCAGACTTTGCATGGTGGAGAGGAGCAAGGTCTAGTGCAGGGGGAAGGCCGTCGGGACGTCCGGCTCCAGGGCCAAAGAGAAATCACATCAGTCCTCACTCAGCCTTCACACAGCATCCCCAGCACTCACAACTATAGCACTGTCCTCGGTGTGACCTGGGACTCCTAGGTGATCTTCCCTTACTCCACTGCAGGTACACTGGTGCTTCACACTGCTGGAACCTACCCTTCCTCGCCCACCCCACTGCCCGCTTTTTACATTAACCATTTATTTAGCCTCAAACTCACGATCCTCTTGCCTCAGCCTCCTGAGCTGCTGGGATTACAGGCATGTACCCTGCTCATTTCTGGATACTTTTATACTAAAATGTATCTTGAGTATATTTTTTTCTTATATTTGTACTTTTAACTTGACAAACATCTGTTTAGAAAAGCGACAGTTGGTTGCCTCCTTATTGTATATTATTTCTTTTCATGTCTTATTGCATTGGGCAGGACATTTAGATAAATGTTGAATAGCAGCATATTTACTGGAGGTGAATGCTGTTTCCTATTTCAGATGCCACCATTTGGCAGGATGTGTACCACGATTACTGGGTGAAGACCAACCCGAGCCCTTGCTTTTCTCACACCAGATAGTGGACTTAGGAAGTTTGTTGTTGTGATTATGTTTGTTGTTATAATCATGATTCAAACTTGAAGCAGCCTGGCCAAAAGACATTTTGCCATAACCATTTTTTGATTTATAATGTAAATTTGAATCAAAATATCCAAGTATTCTTAGCATTTGTGCATTTAACATCTCCAGCAGTCAACAGAGAAAGCACATTCCTACTTGAATCGTTTTGGCCTCAGATTTTCCTTCTAGGATGTTTTTGCAATTAAACATGTTTTCTGATTCCAAATGTGAAAGCTTCTGCTAATGAGGCACTGACGGCTTCTTCAGGCAGTGATTTTGTTGATGCATATCTCTTCCTTTTGGTACACTTTTCCTTATCTTGAGCCAAAATGTTCTTCCTTATGGTTTTTTTCCCCTGGAGCTTTTGTATGCTGTAACAAACTCTTGCTCTTCCAAAATCCACCAGCCATGTCTTCTCTCTTGGTTAACCTCCCCTAATTCTTCGTGTCTTCACCATTCCAGAGTCCTAATTAAACACGTGTTCATTGATTCTGGCTAGAACAGTTAAAGTCATCCACTCTGCTCTGTAATCAGATAGGCCACGTTCCATCCCATGGACAGTTTGATTTCCAATATCTCTGGAAAGCAAATTCCACAGAGAGTCTAGCAGAAGTCAAATATAGCAAAAACTCAGGGGAAGACAAAAGAACAACTGATGGCAGAGAAGCTAGATGAGGAGAAATGTGGGGTCGAGAGAGAAGAGAGAAAAGGAGGATGAAGAGGTAGAGGAAGAAAAGGAAGACAAGGAGGAGAAATGTGTTCTGCTGGGAACCAGACTCCACGGTGGGATAAGACGAAAGATTTATTGAGAAAATGCCTGTGAGAGACAAGAGCAAGGGAGCAGAAGACAAGGAATTATATGACACCATGATGAAGGTCAGACCCTAACAAGGAGGGGAAGAAGGGGAAGGGCAGAGTAGACCTTCAGACTGCAGCACCAGCCTAGGGAACCTGTGGCCAGGTTGGTGGAGAGTCCTTGCACCAAAGTTGCCCAGCAGATAAAGCCCTGTGTTTCAGACCTAGACCTAAAGCAGCACCCTTACCATGCTCAGCCATGGGCTGGGAGCAGTCTGAAAGAAAGCATGGCATCTCAAACCTGGTGCATCAAGAGGGGCAGCATCTGGAGCCCTGGATCAATTGTGGTTCCCCAGGAGAAGATCTGAGTGGCCCAGTCTCAAATTTGCCAGGGAGGAAAAGGAAGAAGATGATAGAATAAATAGGAAAGAACTAATAGAAGAAATAATCGCCAAGTGTGTGATTTTTTCCATTCAATTTATGTTCTTTATAATGGCTTAATGTCTATAGTTTTATATAAAGGTTTATTTTCCCACGAAAGAGCACTATTTGCAGATTCTTATTACCTAATACTAATGTTACTGAGTCAACATTCAGAGTCTCCCGTGAAGCTTCTTCCCTAAGAACAGGCCCTGGAGCAATCCTAACAGCTCAGACAGAACTGGCAGATGGGCCATGGAGACCCCTTCTTGACTGTGCAGAAAAGAATGGCATTTGTACTTTAGAGAAACTTTCTTCCCAAGATTTTAGTGTTGCTTTCCAGTGAGAATCCGCTGACTCTACCTGGAAGGAAAATAAAGTGTTTGTTACTGAACTTCTTCCACTGGCTGCAGGGGCAGGGTGGCCGTGTAGCCTGGCGTACACAGTGCCGGGGTGGCTGGGGATCCAGGGATGTTCATGCCAGACAACCATCAGAGCAATGCAATGGGAGGCCTTCAGAGACCTCTTGCTTTATTTTACAGTGTGGGAAATAATGAGATTTCTATTGGGAATGGGAACAGGACCACGGTTTACGGTCGACCATAGTCTCAAAGGGAAATTGACAGTGAAAATTGGGAAAAAAATAGGCTCATTTAAATAAATCGTATCATACTCTCTAACATTTGGGATAAAATGTGCATATGATGATTTACAGATGTCAGTCTACCATTGGATGAACTTTGACACAGGCTCACCCACCGGGATCTAGACCCCTTTTGTCACCTTAGGTCCCCCCTGGTGACTCCCCAACCCCACCAGCGATCGTTGCTCTGACCTCCATCATCATTGGTCATTCTGCCTTTTCTTGAACTCTGTATAGATTTAATCACAGCACTCTTTGGAGTCTGGCTTCTTGCCCTCACCATGTTTTTAAGATTTCTCCACTTGGTCTCACATATTAATAGTTAATTATTTTTATTTCTGGGTGGTATGCTATTGTATTAATTAATATTCTAAAAAGTAAATATTCACTTCCACTTAATAGATATGTAGGAATTTTTGCAATTTTGGAGCTACTAAAGATAACACCATCCATTATCCTGTAAATGATATCATTTCATTTTTCTTGAGACAATTACATTAAGCAAAATAAGCCAAACTCAGAAGGTCAAGGGGCATATGTTTTCTTTCATATGTGGAAGTTGAAGAGGAAAAAGAAAAAGAAAGGTGTGTGTGGGAGGGGGTCTCATGAAAATCAAAGGGAGATCAGTGGAGGAAATGAGCCAGGGGAAGGCAGAGGGGAGAGCTGGGGAATGATATCGGCCAAGTCGCATTGCCATAGCATGTGCCTGCGCAAATATGTAGCGACAAATCCATCCTCATGCACAACTATAGTGCACCAGTAAAAATGTGGAAGGAAAAAAATTTAAAAATTAACACCAATATAGCATTCACTGACAGTTTTCTGAGAGAATATTGTCTTCTTGTTCTTGGAGCAGGAATCACCAGCCCATAAGATGCATGGATCTTAAAGTTTCTAAGAAACTAAAAATACCTACCCAAAGCACAGTGCTGTTTTCCACCTCCGCCAGCCATACAGGGGGATTCTGGTTGATCTGTGTCTTGCCACATTCGATGCCGTTAAATCTTTAATACAGTCATTCAGCTGGATGTGAGGTGAAATCTCACTGTGGTTTTAATCTGTATTTCCTTGGTTACTGGAGTTTTAACCCCTTTCATGTGCTTATTGGCCACATATCTTCTCTTGTGAATAGCTCTTTATCCCTGTTCTGCACTGGCTTGACCTGCTACAATGTACTTATGGGCATCCTTACATATTCTCTAAAATAAGTCATTTGTTGTGGAACCAAAACTTGGGTTACACTGCCTTACTGGGCTGCCAGCGTCTTGTCCCAGCCTGTGTCTTGCCTTTGCCTTCTCTTAATGGTGCCTTTTGATGAGAAGGCGATTTCAATTCTGAGGAAGATCATAGGGTCAATTTATTTTCTTTCATGGTTATTGCTTTTTGTACCCTGCAGGAACATTCTGCCCACTCCAAAATTATAATTAGTTTCTTTGATTTTCTTCTAAAAGCTTTATAGTTATAGATTTTGCATGTAATATTATAATCTCAATTAATTTTTGTGAAAAGTGTAAAATAGGGTTTCTTTGTCCTAAATGGATACCCAATTGTTGGAGCATTATCTGTAAAAAAAAAAAAAAAAAATGACTTTAATTTCTCTATTGATTTGCCTTGACATCTTTGTCAAAAATCAATTGACTTCATAAGTCTGAGTTGACCAAGATTCGATTGTCTTTCATTGATCATGTCCCCAACTGCATGCCAATAATACACTGTCCTACTTATTATAACTTTATAGTAAGAATTGATATTGGTTATGGATCCTCCAACTTGTTTTATTTTAAATACTTTTTTAATGTGAATTTTAGACTCAGCTTGTCACTGTTAACTAAAAACAGTTTGAATTTTGGAATTGCATTTAATCCATATATAATTTGGGGAACAATGTGACATGTTAATAATAATGACCTTCCCAATCTATGAACATGGTATAACTCTTCATTTGCACAGCTCTTTAACATTATAAGCTATATTTATATTTCTCAAATAAAAAGGATTTATGTAGCATTTGAGCACTTGTTGAAGTGTATTTTCATAAATTAAAATTTTAATTTATGTTCAATTGTTTGCTGCTATTATGCAGTAAAAAATAGTGGGTTTTGTTTTGATTTGTGGCAACGCCTGTGGCATTGCTAAATTTTCTTACTAAGCCTTTAGTTTTTCCTGCTATTTTAGATTGCTTAACAATTTTCCATGTAGACAATCATGCATTCTGTTCATTTAGATAATTTTACTTTTTCTTTTCAAAGGTTTATGCCATTTATGTTTTCTTCCTTTCTAGCCCTTGGTAGGACTTCCAGCATAATGCTACTTTAAGTGATCATAGCATTCTTTGTCTTGTTCCTGATCTTCGGGTGAGAGCATCTGTGTTTCACTACTGTGTGCTGCTGGCTGTGGGTTTTCCACATACATCCTTTAGTGACTGGATTACACAGACTGATTTCAGACATGAGAAGTCTGGCTCAGCAATGCACATTACACTTTTCCATATCTCTGCTGATGTCTTGCTTAAGAATTTTATGTCTGTATTGATAAAGATACTTGTTCTATAATTTGATTCTTTTCAAATATTTTTGTACACTTTAGTATCAGGGTTACACTGGTATCGTGAAATAATTTGGAAATGAATATTCCGTTTTTCTCTATTTCTTGAAATAGAGTGTTTAAGATTGGTAAGACTTCTTACTTTTGTGTTAAATTCATAGTTTAAGTTACCTGGGCCTAGAGATTTCAATGTAAAAAGGTAGTTAATGATTAACTCAATGTATAAATATAATGAAATATTTTCTCTTTCTTCTTGTTTTGGTAAGTTGTGGTTTTTAAAGGAATTTCCCCATTATACCTAAGCATGACTCTTGGCATAGGTTTTACATAATGTTCCCCTGTTACCCATATTTCACATCTAGAGCTCCTTGGCAATAATACCCTCTCGTGCACTCTGATATTAGTTATGGGCAGCGTCTCCATCCCTCAGCCCCATCCTGAGTGTGTGTGTTTTCTTCATTACCTCCTTTGCTGAGGTTACAGCAATTTTGTTAGCTTGTTCAAAGGTTTTTCTTCACTTTGTTAATTTCTTAATTGCAGGTTTTCTATTTCATTTAATTCTGCTCTAACCTTTATAATTTTTATTATTCTACTTTCTTTGGGATTAATTTGCACTCCTTGTTCTAACCTCTTAAGGTATATCATTAACTTTAGAACTTTCTTCCCCCATTTATGCATCTGAATTTATTTCTGAGCATTGTCTAAATCTCAGCTCAGATATTTTGATATATTGTGCTTTCATTTTCACTTACTTCAAAGTGTTTTCCAATTCTCATTGTGATTTCTTCTTTGATCATGGATTATTTATAAATGTGTACCTTAATTGCCAACTATCTGGGTATTTTCTTATTAATTCCTAATTTAATTGTAATGTCCTTATCAGGTGTGCGAGCATAATGAAATGATTTGTAAAGTGTCCCTTCCTCTTTATTACAGTTTATCATGAACAGGGAAGAGGTTATTTGTCATTTCAATCCCCCTAAAATTACTCATTCCCTGTCATAGCACATGATTATTCTGTAATGGTGAATTTTCCATATGCATAGGAAAAGAATTTCATTGCAATTATAGAGGGTAGTGTTTTATAACTGTCATTTAGGTCAGGTTTGTTGACGGGTCTTTTTAAATTTTTCTGTATTTATCACAGTGAAAGATGGATGTTAGTGTCTCCATACATGACTATGAATACATTCATTTCTCCCTTTAATTTTACCAGTTTTGGTTTATTTATTTAATTCATAGATGATATGATCCTGTGTGTAGAAAATCCTAAGAAACATCAAAAACCCACAGAGGAAATAAATAGATTCAGCAAGGTCACAAGAGGCAATTTCCAGGTACAACTGTATTTCTACATGTAATGAGCTAACTAAAAGTGAAATTAAGGAAACAATTCTATTCAGAAGAGTATCAAAAAGATAAAATACTCATGGATATGTTTAACAAAAATGTGTTAGTTTTATGCACTGAAAACCTCTGCTGAGATACAGATGTAAATATGTATACAGATATCCATGGGCCAGAGGGACCCAGGCTTGTCCCTGTGGTGGGGCTCCCCCAGCTGATTCCCATGCACAGCACCAGCAGGCTATCTCTAGGCTGTGATGCATTCATTTTAATATGTGAATACAAATGCACAATCCATAGAATAGCCAGAGTAATTCTAAGAAAGAACAAAGTTGGAAGACTTAACATTTTCCGATTTATTCTTAAACTACAATTATCAACAACATGTGATATTGGCATCAGAATAGATATCAGTGAAACAAAATGGAAAATCTAGAAATAAACCCTAACATTTATGGTCAACGGTTTTTCAACAAAAGATGCCAAAGCAATGAAATGGAGAAAACACAGCTTTACAGATAAATGCTGATGGAGCAGCAGGATATCTGTAGGAGGGAGGAGGGACAGAGGAAGGGAAGAGGCAGGGAGAGAGAGGCTTCCTGCACAATAGGTAAAAACCAACTCAAAATGTATCATCGACCTAAGTGCAACCATAACTTTAAAACCTCCAGAAGAAAACAGGAGAAAATCTTTTTGTTTCTTCCAAATTATTTATCAATGCCTTAATGTTACACATAATGGCGGGATTTATTGTTACATATTTGTACATGCAAACAATATAGCATGGAATTTGGCCAACATCATTCCCCGGTATTTCACAGTATTCTACCCCCCACCCCCATGGTCCCTTTCCTCTTCTGATCTACCTTCAATTTTCATTACATGCCCCCCCCACACCTTTATTTTCCTTTTTTCTCTCTAGCTTCCGCATGTGAGAGAAAACATACAACCCTTGACTTCTCTTTCACTTAACGTAACATTTTCAAATTCCACCCATCTTCTGGCAAATTCCACAATTTTATTCTTTATGGCTGAATAAAACTCCACTTGTGCATATAGACCACATTTTATTGGTCCATTCATCCATGGATGGACATGTAAGCTGGCTCCATAGTTTGGCTATTGTGAATTATGTGGCTGTAAACATGGGTGTGTGTGTATAGCTGCAGTGTGCTAACTTAATCCTTTACAGGGGCTGGAGGTGTGGCTCAGCAGTAGAACACTTGCCTGGCATGTGTGAGGCACTAGGTTCAATCCTCGGCACCACAATAAATAAATAAATGAATAAATAAATAAATAAATAAATAAATAAATAAAGGTCCATTGGCAACTAAAAAAAATTAAAAAATAAAAATAAATCCTTTACAATAAATACCCAGGAGTGGTACAGCTGGGTCAAATAGTGGTTTCCCTCCCAGCCTTCTGAGAGACCTCCATGCTGATTTTCATAGTGGTTGTACCAATTTACAGTTCCACCAGCAGTGTAAAAGTTTTCTTTTTTCTCCACATCCTCTCCATCCCTTATTATTACATTATGTAGTAATATTTATTATAATTTGTATTCTTGATGACTGCCATTCTGATTGGAGTGAGATGAAATCCCAGTATGGTTTTGATCTGCGTTTCCCTAATTGCTAATGATGTTGAACATTTTTTTCATGTATATGTTGGTCATCTGTATTCCCTCTTTAGAGAAGTGTCTGTTTCATTCATTTACCCATTTATTAATTTGGTTATTGGGTGGGTTTTTCTTGACTGCCTTGGTTTTTGTCTTGGTGTTGAGTGTTTTGAGATCTTGATTCTGGATATGGATCCCCTGTCAGAGGGCAGCGAGCAAACTCACTCTGCAGGTTTTCTGTTCACATTCCTGGTTTTTTTTGCAGGACAGAAGCTTTTCCATTTGATGACTTGCCATTTATTAAGTCTAGGCATTATTTCTTGAGCTTTAATGGTCCTGTTGAGGAAGTCACCGCCTACGTCTGTATGTTAGAGTGTTGACCCTACGTTTCCTCTAGGAGTCGCATAGTTTCAGGTCTAAATCCCAGGTCTTTGATCCATTTTGAGTTGACTCTTGTGCAGGGGGAGAGGGAAGAGTCTTGTCTCATCCTCCTGCCCACAGTGTGGATGCCTAGCTGTCCCAGCTCCACTCGTTAAAAGCTGCCTTTTCTCCAGTGTATGATTTCAGCCCCTTTGTCAAGGATCAAATGACTGTAGATGTGTGTGTTTGTCTCTGTGAACAAAAGGAAATCTTTATAAAAGAGGTCAAGATTTCCTAAATACGACATCAAGGGCACAGTCCATGATAAAGAACTTTATAAATCAATCTGCATCAAAATTTAAAACCATTGCTCTTCAAAAGTAAACATTAAAAAAAGGAAAAGACAAAACAGAGATTGGGAAAAATACATGTAATGGGCTTGTGTCCAGGCTACGTAAAGAGTTTTCACAACTCAAAAATAAGAAGGCAAATGACCCAACTCTAAAAACATGGCAAACATTGGAAAGAAACCTCACCAATAAAGATACACACATGGCTTGTGCCACTGGAATAGATGTCCTCGTCATCACACATTTTAAAATGCAAATCAAAACCCTCATGGGTGCTACTGTGCATCCTCTAGAATAGCTGCAATCAAAAGGAGGCTGGTGAGGAGGGACCCAGAACCCCTGGTGGAACTGGAGGGACAGAGTGAAGGCGCAGTCACTTGGGAAATAACACTGTCAATTCCTTAACTGTTAAAGAAACACTTACCACCAACCCAGCTTCCACACCTCAGCATCTACCCAGGAAAATGAAATCATGTTTCTGCACAAAGACTTGTACTTGAGTACTCACTGCTGCTTTGTTCCCACAGCCACCAGCTGAAAACCACCCCGGGTCCCCCGCTGTTGGGCAGATGGGAACAGGCCATCTCTGCAGGAAGAAAACCCCATTCAACAGACAGTGCCCTGAAGTGGGTGCACTGCGCCATGGCCCCTTGGGTTGAGCCTGGGCTGGTATCAGCCGGGGTGGAGGGCGCATGCGCTCTCACTCGCCCGTAGCCTGCAGTTGGCACCTACCATGCACCGCACACCCAGGTGACTGACGCCTGCTCCTGCAGTGCCGGCCTGTAGCCCCCTCTGCTGTGCTTTTCACCGCATGCACTGCTGTTTCCATTGCTAGCTGTTGACCTGGGTCTCTTCTCTACCTCCTGTGGGGCCACCTCACCTTTCCAGCACGTGCACTGCAGTTACAAGCCTGTGATACAGCCGTGCCTCCCATCCGTGAGGGGACGTTGCACTGGCATTTCTCATCAGAGTTGACAAACAGACCCGGAAAGCAAGATGGCATTCCCGGCCCACGCACACACAGGGCCGTGTACCTCCACAGGGCCTGTGGAACCGAAGCTCTATCCTTGCTTCTGTCCCAAGTGCAAGCTGCACCTGCAGCCCCAAGCTGGACACCAAGGTGCCAACACTCTCCTGGCTCTGAGGCCCACATGGGGGCATCACAGTTTCTGTATCCTTCACACCCCTGAGAACCATCCTGGTGAGCACCTGTGCTGTTCCCAGCAAGGTGAAGCCCTGGGTAATGGCCCAGCAAAGGGAAATGAGCAGGGAGGGAGGGCCCTAAGGTGGCCGCGGGTGAGGAGGATCTCTGGAGCTGGGAGGCTCCCATGTGGGGTCAGGAACAGGGAGGGGAGGCTGCTGCAGTAGGTGGAGGTGGCAGGGGTGCTCGGGGAGGGTGCACATGAGGGTCTCCAGAAACTCAACCCGCCTCTCCCCACATGGCCTGTGCGCCCATGCCAGTCCCCAGACTGCTGATTGCTACACTTGATGAAATGGGAATAAAAATCAAGAGTAATCATTTGGAAATGTTTATAGAAAATGGAGAGAGTAATTTTATGTCTGTTGAAATTAATAACAAAAAAGTGGAGTCTATATTTTGAACACCTTTGATTTCATTTTTTGGAGTCATTTCTTTTTGCTGTAATTTTCAAAATACTGCCTGTGATGGACAGAAAAATGCTGTTCCTCCACCCAGACAATTTGAGACGTCCCTACATGTTCCATCTGGGGGGAGGAAGGAGATGGGTCTGGACAGAGAGGAGAGACACTGGGCTTAGGATGTGTCAGTGACATTTTCCCCGAGCCCTGAGGTCACAGGAGCTGCCTGACCCCCTGTGCATCTTCCCACTGCTGCCCCACCTGGTCCCGGGAGCAGGGCAAGGATCTGTCATGCAGACTGCGCCCTGGTGGACTCAGACCCCGCGCTCTGGCATCTCTGTCCCGGGCAGTGACCAGGTGAGGGCTATGCATCTATAGCAAGGCCTCAGAGGCACTCCGTGTCACCCACACCTGCAGGTAGTGAGAAAGGAAGGCCCTTCTACTTTTTCCAATTGGTGGACATTTGGGGAGGGGGGTTCCCAGGGATTGAACGCAGGGCTCAGGGGCACTCGACTACTGAGCTACATCCCCAGCCCTGTTTTGTGTTTTATTTAGAGACAGGGTTGCTCACTGAGTTGCTTAGTGCCCCACTTTTGCTGAGGTTGGCTTTGAACTCCCAATCCTCCTGCCTCAACCTCCCGGGCTGCCAGAATTATAGGCTTATGCCACCACACTCAGTGTGGACATTTTTGTTTAATCACTCAAAATCAGTGATTTGGCAGCGGTATCCAGAGCAGGTGGAGCAGTATCCTCCACCAGGTGCCTGGAGGAGTCCCAGTCACACAGGGTGTGTTCAAAGGGGAGCCTGCAGACAAGCACAAGACAGGGAGGCTGGGCTGTTGGAGGGATGCGCTGCAGCACTGCCAACCGCGGGCTAAATTCTGAAATAAACACCTTCTTTTGCAGCCACTTAGACTTAAGTGAAAAAGTAAATTCACAACCAATCCCACCTGCATAACTATTGGCTTTACCAGTCATGACAGTGTTGGAGACAACAAAAGCCAGCTAGCTGTACCCCAGAGGAAAGGGCCCCCAACCCTGGCCCAGACCCTGCTGCTGACTGCAGAAAACAAAAGCAAGTAGAAATGAAGAGTGGAGGAGGGAGGAGGGAGGAGGGAGGAGGAACGAGGGAGGGAGCAGGAGGGGGA
>PVHX01021968.1:0-14270 GCA_004024805.1 Geosciurus inauris | reverse complement strand
CGTTTTCATAACCTGGAGAGCAGAATGGTTGAAAGGTCGGTATGTGTGGGTAGTTCACAGAAGTCCTTCCGATGAGAAATATAACGCGTTATAACTCAGTCTCTCTATGGTGAAGAGCTGCCTCATGCCAGTGAGCAGCAGGATGTGGCAGGAAGACCTCTAGGGCAAGAAGAGCGCTTATGACCATGTTTGCCCTTGAAATGCCCCTCGTTGGCGACTGAGAGAACCACGAGGGAAAACCGGCAACGTGGCCTGTGATCTTCACAAAGCCTCTTAGAGAGGCAGCGTGGCTGGGGAAAGCCAGCACAGCAGCATCAGTGCACATAAGATTTGAATGACAAGATTGACAAAGACCCCAAAGTCACGTTTGTGGTGGGGCTTCCACTGGGGCAGGGCGCATGAGACCAGGAGCCTCTGTGCAGCCTGCAAAATCCTCCAGGCCCAGCATGTCCGGGAGGACTGACGGTAAACACTACCCTAGCCCCACACTGGACAAGGGTCCTGCCAAGGAGGCTTCAGGGGGAGGATCCAGAACTGCAGAGTCCTAGGAAGGCGCTGGGGGACAGCCGCATTTCAATGTTTATCAGAAAGTAGAAACAAATGGAAACAAAGAAACAAAAAACCCAGAAAGCCAAAGGTGGGGCCAACGCCACCCAAAGGAATAATTACAAAGGACACAAAATAGATAAGGACAGAAATCAATGAAAGGCAGAAGATTAGCAAAAGCAAAAGCTGCTTCTTAAAAAGATTAGCAAAATGTACAAGGCTCTGGAAAATCTCATCACCAAAATGAGCAGAAGGTGCAAATTTACAAAACACAGAATCTGAGAGAGGAAATAGCTACACAAACAACAGAGTTTTTAAAAATAAAGACATAAATTTAAAACCATATGCAAAATGCATACATTTCTGTAAAAGCATAATATTCCAAATTGGAACAAAAAAAAAGAAGGCTTCAATTTAAAATTTGCAATGGTAATTTAAACTTCCCCCCAGAGAAGGTCGAACTACACAATAACAACAAAATCAGGCCTAGACAGCTCCACAGGAAGTTAGTCCAAACTTTCAAAAAGACAAAATTTCTGCCTTAAACAAGTTGCAAGTTATTCCCGAAGAGGGAGAAAGAGAGGAAGGGAGAGAAGCAAGGGCCGAGGGAGGTTCTGTTGATTTTAAGCGTCTAGCAGGGCTCCATCCACCAAGGCCCGGTCTTGCTGACATATTTGCTAGTTGATTTCCAACATTGTATTAAGACTAACAATGTATCAAGTTTATCAAAGGAATGGAAAAGATTGAAATCCCAATGCCTAAGAATGTTATTTAGGATCATGCTGAAGTTTTAAGGTGCTGCAGGAACCCAAGGAAAGAAAGAAACATTGACTCCCTCAGCAGAGGCAAAAACAACACACTTGGAAATACCAAAATAGTTTTAAACAAAATCACACATTCCTAAAAAGCTGGAAATAAAGGGGAGATTTTTGTACCTGAGCAGGCAGGATGCAGGATGACCACACACTCCGGGGTCTCCGGGGTCCTGGTTAATCAGCGTCCGCCCCCCCCCCCGGGGGGGGGGCCTTCTACCCTGTGGTGCCCTCTGCTTCCAAGATGAGTCTCAGGCACCACCTGGTGCTCAAGCAGCTTTCCCCGGGGTGCTGGGGGTCTCCATCCAGAACCTCACAGAGCCCAGGCCTCTCTCACACCTGCACCCCAGTCCTCGCATCTGTGGTGGAGACGTTCCAAGACCCTGGCAGATGCCCCGAGCCACAGCCGGTACCAATTCTACACAGGCCGCTTCTCCCTCCACAGCACACACGCGCGACAACGATCAGCTTATAATGAGGCAGAGCGAGAGATGAACAGCCGCAGCTAGCGACAGAGGGAATGTTCCCAGCAACACACTGTACAAGGGTCACACAACAGCTCTCCCTCAAAACACCCGGGGCACAGGGACCTTTGCAAGCTCCGCAGGCCGGGCAGACACTCTTTCCCACTTACTGACTTGAAGACTCCTACCTGTCACTCGAGGAAGCCCTTCGCGTATCACTTCAGCAGAGCCGAATGGCCAGCATACCTGCTCCTGTGCTGTGGGGCCATTTAAGTGAGGAAAAGGCTAGCTGAGCACAGCACGGGCGTACAGGGACAGTCGGCTCCAAGTGACCAGTGGCAGACAGAGGGACAGGTCACATCAGAGGGGGGACGAAGCAGGACAGAAGGAGACCAAATCAAGCTACACACAGTGGCATGCATTTGACCTTGTCAGTTGTTTATTTCTGACGTTTCCCCTTTAATATTTTCAGATCACGGTTGAGCATCTCAGAAAGCAAGAGAGCGAGGGCTCCTGCAGCCAGGCCAGGCCAGGCACCAGGCCGCTCCTGTGAGAAGGGCTTCAGCCCACTTTGTGAGGAGGAGCTGAGTGCTGGGGCCTTGCAAGTCGCATCTGTCCTGAGGAGGCCTGTCCCCTGGATACCGGGCCAAGCTGCTTCCGATCCCTGAGTGACTCACCCTGACACAGCTTTGCAAGGCACTGGGATGGGCCTCGGGGGCTACTGGTGGTCCACGGCCCTGGTGTACATCTGCAGGGCACGAGGCAGACTCACGGTCAGCGGATGGATTGGAGTCCTGGCTCCTTCAAGCCAGGCACAGGAGCACAGCCCATATCATGTCCGCGGGTGATGCCCTGCCCCGTACAGCAGGCAAGAGAACGAAGACAGGTGGAAGGACACATCATGCCATGGACACTGTCCTCGCTTAGAAGTAATGTGGCCATGTGAACAGAAACGCCTTACAGTCGAGAGACAGAACACAGGGACCCCCAAGGCCTCTACGAGCATCAGCAGGTGCAGCGTCCAGCACACAGTGGCGCTTTTTACACTGGGAATCGCTGCCTTAAAATAAATAAATAATGCGACATTTCCAGCACCGTTTACAGTATCAAGAAACATTGCAACCTATATGAGGACAGATCCAAAAGAGGATTCATGAGCCCTTTACAGAGAAGGTTTGAAAGGTCATTAAAGGATACAAAGAAAGATTAGAATACAGCAAAACCCAGCATATCCAAGGACGGAATGCTCGGCCGGGGAGGAGATGGTGAGTCTCCCCAAGAGCTGTACTTACTGAGATCGCAATAAAAAAAATTCAGGAATGAGTCTGTGTATAAAAGACACAATCTCAGAAAAAGGGAGAAGAATGAAAGAGGAAGGCAGGGAGAAACTTTGCAAAATGCTAGTTAAAAAAACAAAGTGTGATTTGAGCACAGAAATGTGGAAGAACACAGAGACTGGAGATCAGCCCCACATGTGTTTAAGGACCATGTGACAGGAGAGGTGACCCTGCATGAGGGTGAGCGTGGGACAGGTTTGCAATAGGTGTTGTGAGTGTCACCGTCTCTCCTCGGGAGTAAAACTGAAATGGGGGCAGTTCTCACCCGGAGAAAGCCAGCTGGAGAGAGGGTGGCTGAGACCTGAATGCCAAGGTTTGCCAGCAAAACTAATGGGATGAGTTATCGGAGAAAACTTGTATCTTGATCCAATTACGTTCTTCTTATCTAATACCAAACAAGTACAGATTCGTGGTGAACACAAATGGATTTCATGACTACAGCATTTGGGATTTGGGTTCAAGGAGGATGGCATCATTAAACAGATGGGTGACAGACGGGCGTGGGGGGATGCGTGCATCTTAAAGATCAACCAGAAATTGACTTGTGGTCCTCACAAGGAATTCTTCAAGGCCAAAAAGATAAAGACCATGGTTGTTCAAGTCTGTTAAGGTGCATGAATAGCACTTCCCGGAAGGGAAACCAGAAAGCCAGTGAGCGGGAAAGGTGGCCACACTGGAAGCACACGGGGCAGGAGACAATAAGGAGCTGCAGCCTGCACCCGCCTATCCGATTGGCAACGCTGTCCAAGAGCAGGAGAACGCTGGTGAGGAGGGGGCGGACTGCAGATTCACGCGCGGCTGGTGGGAACCCAGCAGCCACGCCAGTCTGCAGAGGACATCGGCTGTACCAAGTGTAATCCATCGTGGTGTCCCTCATGACCCTGAATTCCCACTCATGGGTGAAAACCCAAGAAAATCCACAAGGTCTAGTGTGAGGCTGGGTGTCCCTGGCAAGAGGAGCGCCCGGGTGAGACAAGACAGGTGCCCACAGCAGGGCCAGACCGCCCATTCATACAGAAGCGTGGGTGTGTTTTTAAAGCACAGTGTTCACTGAAAAAAATCAAGGATGGATGGGTTCTGTAGCACACTGATGGGTAGAATTGTCAGAGGAACCCGTGGCCCCTGAAAATCGGACCACTCAACGTTGCACCATTGCACCGATACTTAACAGACACAATTGCATTAGAAGAGTGGCCCCATCGGGTGCCAGGGATGGGCTGAGTTAGGATCCAGGATGAAGGGAAAGCAAAATAAACACCTCCTAGGAGGTGGTGACGCTGCCTAGGAAGAGAGCAAGCTCGGTGTCTTTCTGAACCTGCGGCTGAAGCATAGCAATTAGCAATGTGCAAAGGAAGACATGGAACTCACTGAGGCCGGAGTTCAGAACTTCACATGCTCTGTGGAATGTCTGACCCTAGGAAAGCCACTCACCTGTCTGACCCTCCATTTTGTCACACATGTTATGAGAATGAGAACAAAAATTTCTCTACTTATTCCAAATTAAAGTCGACATAAAAGTCCAAATTCAAGAAGAGAGAGGAGAAAAGTGGAGGGTCAGTGGAGGCCACACTATTGTAGCAGATCCCGAGATCGAATTAAAACAGCCCTGCCCCAGCACACTAGGTAGGAGACTGGGACAAAGCCGCTGGCAACTAGGAGAGCCAGCAACCGGGGGGGAAGTAAAAGATACCAGTATCTAGAACAGATAGAAAGTTAACAGAAGACAATGGTGGCACCAGGTGCCCAGTGGGCCAGGGGAGCAGGCTACCTCCCTTCTAACAAGCTGGAAGGAATCCTCCCACCCAGCTTAGCCTTCGTTTCCAGTACCAGGGATTGAACCTAGATGTGTTCTGTCACTGAGCTACATCCCGGCCCTGTTTCTTAGTTTGAGACAAGGTCTCCCTCAGTGGCTGAGGCTGGGCTCGACTTTGTAATCCTCCTGCCTTGGCCTCCCAGGGTTGCTGGGATCACAGGTGTGCCGCACCACGTCTGTCTCTCCTACTGAGTTTGACATTAACAGGCGCCACTCTCCAATAAAACCCAATCTGAGCAGAGAATAAGCTCAGACCAGCCAGCACAAGAGAAGTCTCAGGACCTCTGGCAGAGAGCAGGAAAGAGGAAAAGCAGCCAAAGCTTAAAAACTCTTTATTTGGGTTTCCTGAGTGTAAGCCAGAGATCCCTGCACGTTACCTTTTTCTTTCCTATTTGCTTTCTCTCTCTCTCTCTCTTTTTTCTTTGTGTCTCGTCTGGTGTGCCTGTCTTTGAACAGCCAAGGTGAAACAGTGACTTGGGCTTTACTTTCATGGGATGGGTGTGGCCCTAAGCTGTCAGTCTGGGCACACAGTGATACTGACACGCCGAGGGGGAGCCCAGGGCACCATGGAAGCCTGTCAGTCTGCAAGGCAGAGAAGAGCGAAGGGCGCCATGGTTTGGAAGGGGCAGTGTGATCTCTGGGACATGTGGAACTGGGATTGATCAGGGCCAGGTGGACAGTGGCGCACCCATGGCACCCTATTGCAGGCCTCATGCCACCGCCCCATGCCCAGGAAGGCCTGGAGCACAGACTGACACTTCCGCATGCCTCCCTGCACCACACAGACCCAGGCTCTCAGAGCAAGGGTACGACACCCAGGTGAGTCTACTGGTGGTGCAAGTGAGAGGGCTGGCCAGCAGCTTGCCATTTGCACGCTCCCAACCCTGGACTCAAGGACAAAGCCATTTTGAGGGTGACGTCTACACTGGGTCAGACAACCCCTCCCTGGCACGGTGCCAGGCAAGGAGGGGCAGAGCTCAGCATGCAGACTGCCTTAGCAGGTTCGGCTGATTTGGGTGAGAGCTGACCACAAGCAGCACCATGTGGGAGCCACCCAGACGTCGTCGTGGTGGCTGAATTCCAAAACTGAAGCCCTGGAAAGAAATGTCTCCATTTCAAAGACCTCGGCAAGAAGAAAACTGAATCCGTATGACAGTCATCACATTATTTGCTTGCTGTAAACAGATTCCCAATGTCTCCCCACATTTTTTTCACAGAGTTCTATCTAATTTTACATATTTTGTCATCCAACTGGACGCTGCCTCAATATGTCTTTCCTTCTCTCTCACCTCCATTCCCTTGCTCTCCTTGATCCTTTGTCTCCCCTCCCCTCCCCTCCCTTCCCTCCACCACCGTTTACTCTACTTCTTCTCTTTTTCTCTCCATTTTCCTTATTTTCATCCATTCTGATTTAACTCAGCACATCATCATTGAGGCTGCATCTTTTCAGCCTATTCTATATGATTCCTTACCCATGTTTCTCTAGTTAATAGAGCTGAAGAGACGAGAAGTAATAATTTTCATTGATATATGATTTACTCTTAAATTTCCACTATTACTGGCAGTTACTCTGATCAAATTGAATTGGTGGTTGAAGTTAACACTTTAATTGGATCTGTTAAAGCCAAGACACACACCTAGCCCAGCAGAGTTAGGTTATTATTATTCAGTATTATTAGGGAAGTCTGCATTATTTTAAGAGATAACTACTCACTAAAGGATACCCACATAAAAGAGGAAGAGAAATCCATCCAACAATGCAAAACATAGACCTCAGAATATATGAGGAAATGGGTCTACAAGATGCCTCAAAAACTTTACCTTCAGCTGGGCGCTGTGGCACATGCCTGTAATCCCAGCACTTTGGGAGTCTGCAACCTGAGAAGCAACTCAGTGAAACCCTGTATCTACATAAAAATACAAAATAGGGCTGGGGATGTGGCTCAGTGGTCAAATGCCCTTGAGTTCAATCCCTGGTACCAAAAAAAAAAACCCAAAAAACAAAAACATAAAAACACTTTACCTTCCTCTCCATATAACTAAATCCATAGATGTTGAAATAGATGAAATCCTAGAAAAACAATTTTAAAAGTTGGTTGTTAAAGTAATAAATGAACTAAAAGAAGATGTAGGGAATAAACTTAGAAAGAAAATACAGTGTGTAAAAGAGTATTTCAATAAAGAGAGAGATTCAGAAAAAACATCAAATGGAAATTCTGGAAATGAAAGACCCAATAAATCAAATAAAAATTTTAGTTGAAAACCTCATTAATAGATTATAGAATGTGGAAGACAGAATTTCAGGCCTTGAAAACAAAGTATATGAACATCAATACTCATTCAGAAATAAAGAAAGAAATTAAAAACTGTGATAAGAATATACAAGAACTCTGGGACAATACTAAGAAATCAAACTTAGAAATTATTGGCATCCAGTAAGGCATCAAGATATAGGCTAATGGATTCAATAAATTTTTCAGTGAAATAATAACAAAACCTAAATTGTGGAATTAGATAGTTCCCAAAGTTTTGGGAATGAGATGCATTTTCAGATAGAAAAGGAATTTACAATCCAAAACAGGATCAAAGAATCTTTCCATGACACATTATAATTAAAATGCCTAATAAACAGGGCAAGGATTGAATTTTAAAAGCCTCCAAGGAAAAATGGCAGATAACATTTACAGCTAAATCTGTCAAAATAGCATATGACTTCTCACCATGAGGGCTCGACATGATGTGTTTCAAGCCCTTTAAGAAAATAATTTCTAATCAATATTGCTATATCCAGCAAAGCTATCCTTCAAAATCAAAGAAGAAATAAAACATTCTAAGTATAAACCAAAAGAAATCATGATGACTAAGCCAGCATTTCAGAAAAAAAATATATATATATATATATATATATTCTTTTCTTTTTTTCTTTTTTCTTTTTTTGGTACCAAGAATTGAGCTCAGGGGCACTTAACCATCCTCAGCCCTATTTTGTGTTTTATGTAGAGACAGGGTCTCGCTGAGTTGCTTAGCTCCTTGCCATTGCTAGGGCTGGCTTTGAACTCGTGATTCTCCTGTTTCAGCCTCCCTAAGTGCCGGGATTACAGGCTTGTGCCACTGTGTCCGGCACATTTCAGAAAATATTTTAAAAATCCTCCACAAAGAGGAAATTAAAAATAAACTCCAAAGCTTAGGAAGATATCAAACTCATTAGGAGGGTAATTAAATAATAAAAATCAGAACCAAATTAAACATTAGAAATAAATTAAAATCACAGGAAATAATAAACATTTCTCTACATTAGCATTGAAAATGGTCTCAAGTCCCCAGTTGAAAGACATAGACTGGAAGAGTGGATTAAAAAACAAGACCCAACTATGTATCATCTTCAAAATATTCACTTCTTAGGCAAAGACATCCACAGACTAAAAGTGAAAGAAGGGAAATGATTCCATGCAAATGGTGAACAAAAACAAGCAGGAATAGTGACTCTCATATCTAACAAACCAGAATGCAAGCCAAAATTGATCATAAGAGACAAAGGTCACTTCATACTGGTAAAAGGAACAAACTCACAGGAAGACAAAACAATAGTAAATATTTATGTCCCAAATATTGGTCCATCCACTTTCATAAGACAAACACTACTCCAAGGGTTGAAATACTCTGAGACAATAGTACTAGGTGATCTCAAGACACCTCTCTCACCAATAGGCAGTTCATCCAGGCATAAAATCAGTGGACTCTACAGGCCTAAAAAACTTAAAAGTCAAACGGACCTAACAGATAACTATAGAATGCATTATCCAGCAACAGATGCATGCACTTTCTTCTCAGATGCTCATTCAATGTCCTCCAAAATTTATTATGTTAGTTCACAAATTAAGTCTTGCCAAATCAATCAATATCAAAAAATCAATATAATCCCTTGCATCTTATCAGATCATAATGGAAAAAAATTATAAATTAAAAGCAAGAAAAACTATAGAAACTACATATACTCATGGAGATTGATAAATACACTTTTTGAATGAAAACACATTTTATTGTTTTGTGTAGGATAATTCAAATTCCAAAATTAGGTTGTGTGTGTATGTATGTATACATACATATATATTTGAATTTTCACATATATATGAAAAATATCATATATATGATATGTATGAAATATTTATATGAAATATATATGATATATATGAAAATTCATTTATATTTCTCACCAAGCAGTAAACCAACACTAACCTAATTTTTAAATTGAATTATCTAAGTGACAAGATATGAAAAAATTAATTTCTTTCCCAAATAAAACTCATAAATATCCTTCCTCATATAGCTGAACAAAATAGCAGACCATAATGATAATCAAATTTACCAAAATGATACCAGTATTATTCACCAAGAAACTAGGTTCTTTAAATTATTAAATTTGTTTGTTACAAGAGTTATTATGACTGCAGTATGCTGTTCTATGTGTAATTAAGAAAACAGTTTTTTTCAGGCTTAAAATATCCTGGTATTTCTTTATTAATTTTATTTTCACTCTTTCTCTGTTTTTTTTTTAAACATCTCTAAAGGAACCATATTTAAGATTTAACATAATGTTTAAGGTTAAAGCTCCAGTTGGGATATATTCTTTTAAATTAATTATGTGCATATATGCATTACATGCACACATATATATGCACATATGCATATATATATAGTTATATTTTCTTATGATATATCAGCCAAATTTGTGATTATATTACCTGAACTTGAATACTAATGCTGCTTATTCATTCAATGTTCACTTATGAAGATTGGGTACTTAGGAACAGAGTGGCTCACATTATATTTCCTTGTTTTAATTTTTTTTATTAGATCATTATAGTTAGGCATAGCAGCTGGGTTTATCCCAACAAAATCATATGTGCATGGAATCTGATCTGCTCCATTTCAGTTCCTGTTTTTCCTCCCTTTCCCTCCCTCTTCCCACCCCTTCTACTCCCCTCATGCTCCTCTTGCTCTACCTCCATTTATTGATCCTTGATTGGTGCTTTCCACAGATACCTACAGTGAAATTCTATATATTTGGCAAATGCCATAATATCATTCTTCTTTCTGCTTAACAAAACTCCAATGTGTATATGTAACACATTTTTTTAATTAACTCACATATTGGTGGGCATCACAGCTGATTCCATAATTTGGCTTTTATAAATTTGCTGTTAAAAACATTGAAATTGCTCTATCACTACAATATGCTGATTATAGTTCTTTTGGATAAATACCAAGGAGTGGGACAGCTGGGTCATATGGTAGTTCCATTCCTAGACTTGTGAGGAATCGCCATTCTGCTTTTCAGATTAGTTTAATTTGCAGCCCCACAAACAGTGTATCTGTGGACATTTTCTCCACATCCTCACCAGTATTTATTATCTGTATTCTTGAAACTTGCCATTTTGTTTGGAGTGCGAGGAAATCTTAGTGTGGTTTTGATTTGCATGTCTCTGGTTGCTATAGATGTTGAGCATTTTTTTCATATATTTATTTGTTAGCCCCTGCATTTTTTATTTTGTGAAATGTCTATTTAGTTCTTTTTCTTATTTATTGATTGGGTTATTTGGGTTTTTGGTGCTAATTTGTTGGTGTTTTGAGTTCTTTATATACTCTGGATATTAATCCCCTGTTTTATTCAGAGTTTTCATCACTGTCACAAAAAGACCTGAGAAGAACAATTTTAGAGAAGAAAGAGATTATTTGGAAGCCAGGGTCTCAGAGGTCTCAGTCTATAGATGGCTTAACTCATTGCTCTAGACCTGAGATGAAGCAGAACATCATGGCAGAAAAGTATGCCAGAGGGTAGCAGCTCAGGATATGGTAATTAGGAAATAGAGAGCTCCTCTCATCAGGGACAAAGTATAAACCCAAGGGCATGCCCCCAGTGACCTACCTCATCCAGCCATACCATACCTGCCTATAATTACCCCTCAGTTAAGTGATATTAGTGAATTAATGCACTGACTAGGTTAAGGCTCTCATTACACAATTACTTCACCTCTAAATTTCTTGCATTGTCTTATACATGAGCTTTTAGAAACCTTTTATATTTAAGCCACAGCATCTGTCAGAGAAAACGCTGGCAAAGATTTTCTCCTATTCTGTGATCTCTCTTCTCATGTTCTAAATCATTTTCTTTGTTGTCCAGAAGCTTTTTAATTTGATGGTATCACACTTATTGATTCTTAGTTTTATTTCTTGACCTGACTTGGTAAGGAAGTCAGTGCCTGAACCTATGATGGAGTGTTGAGCCTATGTTTTCTTCTATCATTTGCAAAGTTTCTGGTTGAATTCCTAAGTCTTTGATCCATTTTGATTTGACTTTTGTGCAGAATGAGAGCTATGGATCCAGTTTTCTTCTACATATGGATATTTATGGTTTTTCAGCACCATTTATTAGAGGACTGACTTTTCTTCAATATGTATTTTGGGCATCCTTGTCAAATATCAGGTGGCTACAAGTATATAAGTTTGTCTCTGTGTCTTCTGTTCATTGGTCTTCATGTCTATTTTGTTGTCAATAAAATGCTGGTTTTATTGCTTTATCTCTGTAGTATAATACAAGATCGGACATAGTGATCATTCATTTTATTCAAGATTGCTTTGCCTATTCTGGGTCCCTTATTCTTTCAAATGAATTTTAGGATTGTTCATTTGTTCTGGTTTTGTGCAGAATGTCATTAGTATTTTTATGGGGATTGCACTGAATCTGTATAGTATAGTATTATGGCCATTTTGACAATATTAATTCTGTAAATCCAAGAGCATGGGAAGTCTTTCCATATTTTTTTATTTTATTTTTTATTTTGGAAGGCCTTTCCATCTTCTGAGTTTTTTTCAGTTTCTTTCTTCAGCATTCTATTATTTTCATGTAGAGGTCTTTCATATCCTTAGTTAGACTAATTCCCAAGTATTTTATTTTATTTTTTGAGTTTATTGTGAATGGGATGGTTTTCCTAGTTTCTTTCTCAGCAGAATCTCTATTAGAGTATAGGAAAGCTTTTGATTTATCAATGTTGATCTTGAATCCTGTTATTTTGTTGAATTCCTTTTTCATTATAGAAGTCTACTGGTGGAGTGTATTGGGTATTCTAGATATAGGATCATGTCACTGGTAAACAGAGCAGTTGGACTTCTTTTTCCATTTGTATCCTTTATTTCTCTTGCCCTATTGCTCTGGCTAGAGTTTCATGAAGTATATTGAATAGGAGTGGCAAGAGTGAACATGCTTGTCTATTTTCTCATTTTAGAGGAAATGTTTCAGTTTTTCCCTACAAAGTGTGATATTGGCTTTTGGTTTGTTGTATATAGCCTTAATAATATTGAGGTAAGTTCCTTCTATCCCTAGTTTTTCCACTGTTTTTAACATGAATGGGTGCTGAATTTTATCAAAGGCATTTTCTGCACATACTGAGATGATTATATCATTTTTGTCCTTAATTCCATTTATGTGGTGAACTTTATTTATTAATTCTCAAATGTTGATCCAAGCTTGCATTTCTGGAATAAAACCTACTTGATCATGGTGTATTATCTTCTTGATGTGTTTTTTAATACAGTTTGCTAATATTTTATTAAGGATTAAGGATTTTTTGCACCTGTGTTGTCAAGGATTGTCTGTAGTTTTATTTTTTAATGTGTCTTTGGTTTTGGTATAAGGGTTATTCTGACTTCATAGAATATATTTGATACTGTTTCCTCTCTTTTAATTTCATGGAATAATTTGAGGAAGATTGGTGTTATTTTCTCTCTAAACTTCTGGTGGAACTCAGCTGAGAATCCATCTGATCCTACACTTTCCTAATTGGAAGGTTTATCATCCTGTTTCTGTTTCATTACTTGGTTTTGGTCTATTTAGACTTTCTATATCCTTCTACTTCAATTTGGGCAGGCCATATGTATCTAGAAATTTGTCAATGTCTTGTATATTTTCCAATTTGTTGGTGTATAAATTTTCAAATAGTTTCTAATGATTCTCTGGAGTTCAGAAGTGTCTGTGTTGTTATCTGCTTTTTCAACTCTAATTTTGTTTACTTCGGTCTCTCTCATTCATTTTGGTTAATTTGGCTGAGAGTATATCAACATTATTTACCTTTTCATAGATCCAACTCTTTGTTACATTGATGATATATATTATTTTTCATTCTCAATGTCTTCTATAATCTTTACTGTGTTCAATCTTCTACTGATTTTGGAACCAGTTTGTTCATCCTTTTCTAAGATCTTGAGGTGTATCATAAGCTTATTTATTTGGGATCTTTCTATTTTCCTAATGCAGGTACTCAATGCTATAAATTTTCCTCTAACAACTGCTTTTACACTATACAAGAGATTTTGTTATGTTGTATATCTTTGTAATTTATTTCTAAGGATTTCTTCTCCAAATTTTTCTATGATCCATTCTTAATTTTAAAATGTATTGTTCAATCTCCGTGTATTTATATGGTTTTATTATTTTTCTGGCTGTTGATTTTAGTTTCATTTCATTATCATATGATAGAATCCACAAAGTTGCATCAATATTTTTGTTTTGCTAAGACTTACATTGTGACCTAGGAATATGGTGTATTTTGGAAAAGTTTCCATGAGCTGCTAATAAAAAGATAAATTCAGCTGTGTTGGGGTGAAATATTCTGTAGATGTCTATTAGGTCCATTTGATTTATAGTATTATTGAAGTTGATAATATATTTATTTATTTTATGTTTTGATGACCTGTATATTGGTGATAAGGATGTGTTAAAATCACCCAATATTGTTGTATTGGGGTTTTTCTGGGATTTAATGCCAAGAAATTTTTTTAGGTAATTAGGTGTACTGACATTTGGGGCATATATGTTTACTACTGTTATATCTTTTTGTTGGCCTGTTCCATTTACCAGGATATAATGGCCTTCTTGTTCTCTTCTGATTAAATTTTTCTTGAAATTTGCTTTGTCAGGTATGAAAATAGCTACTCCTGCTTATTTTCATGCTTCATTTGTGTGGAATTTTTTCCATCATTTTACCTTCAGTCTGTGGGTATCTTTTCCTAAAAGATGAGTCTCTTGAAAACAGTATACAGTTGGAACTTGTTTTTTTGATCCATTCTGCTGATCTGTTTTTTAATTGAGGAGTTGAGACCATTTACATCCTGTATTATTTTGGATGTGTTTTTATCATTTCCTGCTATTTTGGTTTGTTTGCTATATTTAATTCTATCTTGATTTTTATTTAATTGATTATTCTCAAGTAATCTTAATCTATTTGTGGTAGCTTTGGGGTTT